>NLAL01000274.1:0-19293 GCA_002374735.1 Metschnikowia sp. 13-106.1
TAAATGAATAAATGAATAAATGAATAAATGAATAAATGAATAAATGAATAAATGAATAAATGAATAAATGAATAAATGAATAATAGTGGTCAGTTAATAGTGGTCAATATCTAGTGGTCAGTTAGTAATAAGTGATCAGTAATCAATGATACACTGCAGTATACTATAATATTCTGCTCTATTTCTACTCCACTCTACTACCCCAATTCTACTCTCTTACTACTACTATTTCAATATACGACACCAATTACTTATAGTATCAGCTTGCTAATCCAATCCACACTTACTACTACTACAGTAAACTACAGTAAACTACAGTACACTACAGTAAACTACAGTACACTACAGTAAACTACAGTAAACTACAGTAAACTACAGTAAACTACAGTAAACTACAGTACACTTTTCAACCTATATTTTAGTATATATTAATATACAAGGATATGTAAGTTGTACCTTACAAGACCAAAGTACGAGATATGTGGAAGTGGGTGACGAGTTTTGACCCAAAAGTCTACAACCACATAATGCGTTATTGTCTGAACAGAATGCGTTATTGTCTGAACAGAATGATTTGTTAGTCTGAGATAATGCCTTGTTAGTCTGCATACAATTCATCTACGAAGTACCTTGGCTCCGTACATGCTAATTCTTTGGTGACACTTTCAAACCAAATGACGTAAAGTTTCACACCAACTTTCTTTAGATTTCAATATTCTGAAATTTCAATCTGGACGATTGCCTTGTATGCACTGCATTTGGGACTCTTGCAGTATCAATGAAGGCTCAGAACGGGCGGAACTGAACTGGTTTGTTTGATATCCTGTATCCAATACCTTGTCTGGGGTGTACGAGGCTTTGATAACTATTGGTTTTTTAATTTGGCTGGTGTAGCTTGAATCGTTTTGAAAAACACTGTACAGTATATAGTGATACAGTGTAGTATAACATTATATCAGTGTAGTATAACAATATATAGTATAAGAGTATCACAGTATACAGTATAACAGTATATAGTATAACATTATATAGTATAACAATATATAGTATAATAGTATATGGTATCACAGTATATGGTATCACAGTATATGGTATCACAGTATATAGTATCACAGTATACAGTATAACACTATAACACTATATAGTATAACAGTATAGAATGTAACAGTACATAGTATCACAGTATATAGTATCACAATATATAGTATAACACTATAACACTATATAGTATAACAGTATAGAATGTAACAGTACATAGTATCACAGTATATAGTATAACAATATATAGTATCACAATATATAGTATCACAATATATAGTATAATAGTATATGGTATCACAGTATATAGTATAACATTATATAGTATCACAGTATATAGTATAACATTATATAGTATCACAGTATATAGTATCACAGTATGTCAACGAATACCTAGCTTGTAAGGAGGCAAGGTACCTCGCGGGTATGCAGGCAGCTGAAAAGTATAAGAAGTGCTGTGGACCCGTTACATAGGACTTTGGTCTTGTAAGGTACAACTTACATATCCCTGTATATTAGTATATACTAAAACGAAAGTTGAAAATTTGCTATTTAAAACCATTAATTTTGCTACTTAAAATTCACTAAATTTGCTACTTAAAACCACTTATTGCGCTACTTAAAACCACTAAATTTGCTACTTAAAAACCACCAATTTCACTACTTAAAATCCACTAAACCTCTAAACACTCCAAGCCAACATTCAATATCACTTCTACCGACTACATCCGCTACTCTTCTTCATTCTCACTTATACTCTGGTTACGCTCTACTGTTTTGTTTGAATACAGAGAACCAACTACTGAACGGTGTTTTGGTCTACTTTACCACGGAGTAGCAATAGAGTATGTTGTGGAAGACTTCATTTCACTGAGGGCCAAGTGTACTTATCGAAACTAACACTATAGATACAATACGGATAGATATAGATATAGATATAGATAGATATAGATAGATATAGATATAGATAGATATAGATAGATATAGATAGATATAGATAGATATAGATAGATATAGATAGATATAGATAGATATAGATAGATATAGAGATACACTTACATATAATGTTAAGTTCTTGAATACTTGTATGCCTTACTAATAGTTTGCTCGTTGATGGTTCCTCAAAGAGGGGAACCGGAGTGCCTTATATAACTTTGAGAAACGTAGAACCGGAAACCAGCCCACTAGAACAATGGTAAGATTGTTCCAAAATATTCGAAAGGGCCATCGTGGCACTTCGTCCATTGGTGGATGTGAAACTGCGTTTGAAATGGCCTTTGTTACCATCGGCAGAGTAGGCTTCATGAATCCTCTATAGCGTCCTGTAATAGTGGAGCTAACATATACACAGAGATATAGATATAGATACATATACAGAGAGATATAGATATAGATACATATACACAGAGATATAGATACAGATACATATACAGAGAGATATAGATACAGAGAGATATATATACAGAGAGATATATATACAGAGAGATATAGATACAGAGAGATATAGATACAGAGAGATATATATACAGAGAGATATAGATACAGAGAGATATATATACAGAGAGATATAGATACAGAGAGATATATATAAATATACATACACATACATGTCAAAGTGGTAACACATCGTCCTGTATTCTATAACCTTATCTCAAATCTGTCTATGTATCTTACATCTCTCTAGTACTGCACGGAATAATCCTCCTTGCATAGTTTGGCCCGGAGAGAGGCTCCATACCTGTAGAAGGAGAAAGGAACCACCACCATGGCCAACGACACAAACGCAAGCAAGAAACTGGCCCAGCGGAGCCCAAGGCCCTTGTACATTTGAGTGATGAACAAAGGAAAAGCTGCACCTCCTGCACTTCTAAGAAACACCTTGGTGGCCAAGGCTGAAGCCGCATATTTGGCATAGGTATCGATGATGTAGTTGTTGAGCGAGTAGTAGATCAACACCATGCCAAAACCAAAGAGGATTCCCGACAGAGCAGGACCCACCCAAATGATTCCCTTTTGGGACGTTGCTCCGAGGATAAATAACGCTATGCATGGGAAAGGACATCCAATCATGGCCCCCACCAATCGATCCTCCGGAACTGGCACTCTGCGCATGGACATGGCTTTCCAGCGTTTTTCCAAAATGGGAGTCACAATGACTGCAAAAGAAGCTCCAATCAAAATGGGGATGTACATCAAGCCAATCTTATCGTCCTTATAGCCATAGAGCTCATCGAAAATCACCGGGTATGCAAAGAAAAAGGCATAGAGCAACGCATAGATGAGAGCCACAAATGCACACACCAAATCCAACACGGGCTCGTTGACGATGAACTTGAGCGGTCTATAAAGGTTGTTGTTGAGCAATTCCGCAAACGAAAGAGGCGTGGCTTCCTGTTCCGTCATAATTTTCATGTTACCAGTTTCCTTCCTCAATTTCTGGGCTCGTTTCTTCAAGATCACGGGAGCATAGGTTTCGGGAATAAGCGATAAAAGAATCCACATGACTCCTGCAAATGCCATATTCACCCACACCATAAGATCATAGCGTTTGGAATCCACACTAATGAACCCATTGACAATGCCTCCAAGCACAGGACCCGAGTAAGGACAAAACGAGAAGAACGCAATGGCCACTCCTCGCGTTTCCTTGTGGAGATCCACTATAGACGCACCCACATTGGTTAAAGCCGACGAAGAAAAGACTCCTAGAAGGAACCGGCATATAAGAAAGCCGGCCGGGCTCTTGGTTAAGGCCACGGGGATGTTGAAGACTGTATAGAGGAAGAAACTGATGAAATAAACGGGTCTTCTCCCGATCTGCTCCGAAAGTGGGGCCCAAAGAAGCGGACCCACCAAAAACCCAACCACCATCAACGACACTGATAAAATGGCCACTTCTGAAGAGATGTTAAAGTGTTCACTAACCAACGGTAAGCCTCCAGCCAAAGAAGACGAGCCGTATGCAGCACTAATCACTCCCCACGCAAGAATAAAGGTATATAGCCATTTCCGGGTGGCCGACCAATTGTGGGGGTTTTCCGGGTCGTTGGGGAGAAACGTCACAAACTCCGTATCGGGATCCAAAACATTTTCTTTTTCATTTCCACTTACATCCGTGGCTCGACTCTTGACTCTTCCCAATGACTGCAAAGTCTGCACGCGCACCAAACCGGTCTCAGTCTCAAGGTTAAACTCCTCGGGGAAAATCGGGTCGCGCACCGGAGGAGCATTCAAATCCGCCATAGGAATATGGCTCTGGAGCCCATGGTCATGGAGAGACTTGGCACTTTCCGTTTTTGTCCGAGTCAACGTGTCGCCTGATTGGTCACTGGACGCCTGGACGTACTCTTTGGGGTCCAACTGCTCTGAAGCTAAGGATGACGTAGAGCTCATAATATGGAATAATTATGGGGATTAACAGATATAAATAGATTAAGTATTATTGGATGTGAAGGTGTTGATATGTGGAGGTGATTATATGTGGAGGTGATTATATGTAGGAGGTATTCCCACTGGAAAAGATAAGTTTGAAAAGATTGAAAAACGTATGTGGATGTGGGTGCCAGGGGGTTATATATTTGGCTGCTCCGTGGGTATCGTGAGCGACGGGCGGCGTTAGCTGCGGCACCTGCATATAGATGCCAAATAGGCGTGGATCCGTCTTTAACGAGGCACTCCGGCCGAGATTGTTCCGGCTACATGCAGGCCGCGAGGCTGAACCCTTTCCGATCGGACAACTTTTCTTTGTGACTGCATCCAATCGGATCATCCTTTTCCGACACTTCCACCACGTTGTAAGTGTGCTTTTGTAGTGGGTGTTCTGTATGCAGGATCCTCTTTAATGAGATTGATTGAGATTTAATCTGTTCAGCTCGGGTCCAGTTGGCCTGGCTTGATTTGGGTTGGTTAGTGGTTTTTTTTTGGTGGTGGTGTACGGGTGTTCCCGGATCCGAAGCGGACGAAGTGCACATTCGCGATTCTCGAGATAAGCGCGGCTCATTTGCTGCAAATCACGTGACCCACTATCCCCCATTCCCAGTCCTCTTACCATACAGAATTACTATACAGTGTTTTTCAAACCCATTCAAACCAACGCAGCAAAAGGTATCAAACCTCACTTGCAAAATTAAGCAACCAATAATTGAAAAAGGTTCGTACTTATAACGAGTTCAAGACCGGGGTATTGGCCAGTGATTTTGGTTTCTTGGTATTACTCATGAGTAAGCCTCAAACCAAACCAGTCGCTTTTTTGTGGCTAGATTTAGAGAAGACGTTTTCTCGCTGAAGATACGTCTGAGCGGGTGGGTATCCACGAATCCCAAGCGTCCCAATAGTTGCAGGTTCCAGTCAAGGTTGTTTGTTTTGATCAAAGACACCACCGGAACTCCACCGGAACTCTTGTTGCTTCCAAGTACGCCAACCCAAAGACCAAGATGTGATTTATTTTGGAACTGGTGTCAGCGGAGACTATCACGAGGTTTGTGGAGATATCCATAAATAGTGGATAGAGACGACATAAACAGGTTATTTCGAATCCTTGATCCTTAGCAATTTTCAAGTCATAAGTAAGACTCTTTTTGACTTATTGGTTGTTTGATTTTGCTAGTGTTCCCAATTCTAGGTTCCATACATAGCATGATAAACTTTAGAACATAAGGAAAACGTTCGACATATAAGACTAACAGCCTGGCGATACAGTCGAGTTCTCATATTTGGTTTGAAGCATTTTGCCAAGCTGATTTGAATGGTTTTGAAAACCCTGTACAGCGTTATACTGTTTTTGTTGGAAATGGTAACAAGGTGAGTGTGCTCTGGTTCTCATGGCTTGCAGGCATAGTGCGGTAACATAGCAGCTGTTTTTCATATGCTCCAGTGGGTATGACAACCGCCGGTAATGTGAATGTAGGCCCCTAAATACATAAGGGAATCTGGGCCATATCCATCTTTACAACAACAACCGATCAAATTAAATCTGTCTGAGGTATTCCAAGATGCCTCCAATGCCGCCCACCAATACTCCAATGAACACTCTAACACCTCCACCACCTCCTGACCACCACCTCCTGACCACCTCCTGACCACCTCCACCTCCTCTCAAAGTCAACACTTTCTCTCAAAGTCAACATTTCCTCAAACGTGTTTACATATCGTGATGGGCCTATGAGAACAATCCTTCAGCCCCGGTCCATTGGACATTACACCGTGTTAATCTATGGTATACCTGGTGCGGCTAATTGAATGCGGAACATGTGTTGTCTTATCTACAGTATTGCATACTGCATTCAAGCATCTTTATAGTACTGTACAGGAACTACATCCACTCTACCTTACTCTACTGTACTCTACCCTACTCTACTCTTCTGTACTCTACTCTACTCTACTCTACTCTACTCTACTATTAGACCACCACTGTACTACTTGTGTGCACTTTGAAGACCTAAAGTGGATATCCGTTTTTCACCTCTATTCTTATCTGCAGGACTACTATTTTCCTCTGTTAGCTCAGTTTACTGACATCTCTGTACTGGTACTTTATACTGGTACACTATACACTACACTATATACTCACTACATTATACACTTAGACTCAAACTATCACTACTTGTATACACTATACACTACACTACACTACACTACACTACACTACACTACACTATACACTACACTACACTACACTACACTACACTACACTACACTACACTACACTACACTACACTAGTACTTATACTCAAACTATCTCTACTTCTATGGTACTCTTGGTATATCAAAGACGTCTTTTTGGTTCCGACTGTGCAGGTATACGTAAAACCAGTTCTCAGTAATTTTGCTTCTCGTTAATTCTGCTTCACATAAAATCTATAGAAGGTGCCCTGGTCCTCCATGACAAATCCTTGGCGAATAAACATAATAATGTATACAGGACGTACCAGTGTAGAGAAGATAACGCCAGATCCCCAACGACGGTTGCGGTACCAGGAGGACCTGTGATTAACCAGGGACTGATATCCAGTGGGTGACTCATACTATAAGACATTGACCTCATAGTCTCATCAAGATATGTAAACACTGGGGGGAAGTGTTTGCTTCAGGGGAAGTGTTTCAGGAGTAGGAGACGAAGAAATGGCAGTACTCAGTGAAGTATTATCAATACGAGATCTTTTGGTGGTCTGGTTCTTGGAGGCATCTTGGTATCCCTCCGGGCAGTTGATATTCAATTATCGATACTAACAATAAATGGGGGCGAAGTCCCCTTTATATATTTGGAGATTCTTCCTTCATTACGGCATTCATTGTAACCACAATTGAAAACCGCAGGAAAGCAGATGTCTGGTTAACTAGCCAACCGTGGTTATCAGAGTGCGCTCTTTTCATTGCTGGCTTTCAACAACCAGGATCTATCATATACAACTATACAACTATACAACTATACAACTATACAACTATACAACTATACAACTATACAACTATACAACTATACAACTATACAACTATACAACTATACAACTATACAACTATACAACTATACAACTATACAACTATACAACTATACTATACCCTTCATACTACTCATACTATTTATTTAAAGACACTCTTCTATTTATTTAAAGACACTCTTCTACTCTCTATAAATCACTGCGTAATGTTTACTGCTTGCTATACTATAAAAGTCCATGAGTCAGTGTCATAAAATTTCAGCTTTTGTTTCAGTATATATTAATATACAGGAATATGTAATTTGTGCCCATACAAACCCAAAGTCTTATATGATTCATTCTTTTTTTATAAGCAAACCATTTTTAACTGGTACTAATATCTGGAAATAGTTCAAAGAAGTCTTAAGATGAAAGAAAGTAAACTATATTCTGGGCTAGAAATTCTAGTCACACAAATGGGTTGTTTTGCTCTGTATCATAAAAAATCCGAAATAGACTGGCAATTAATTCTGGTGCTAAATTTATCTTTGGACTACTGAATATGGCAGTATACTGTAGACCACCACTCATTTGCAAGGGCCCAGACCCAGACCATAGGCGTAATCTACTACATACACTACACCACAGCTGGACACACTTTCTTGACAAATGGGTATATTGGAGAGACTCTAGTAGATGCCTCATCGCTTGAGTAGATAGTAGAAGTAGAAGTAGATAGTAGATAGTGGATAGTGGATAGTAGAAGTAGATAGTGGATACTAGATAGTAGAAGTAGAAGTAGATAGTAGAAGTAGAAGTAGATAGTAGAAGTAGATACTAGATACTAGATACTAGATACTAGATACTAGATACTAGATACTAGATACTAGATACTAGATACTAGATACTAGATACTAGATAGTAGAAGTAGAGACTACACACTACACACTACATACAGATTCCGATTCACATATACATAATCAGTACTCAATATATACAATGGCAGATTCATATGTAGGTAACTGCCACCTATATACGTGATACACTGGCTAATTGACTAGATGCTATTATGGTAGTTGATACACTGGTAAATTGACTAGATGCTATTATGGTAGCTGGTGCTAGACAGGTGAATATAAACCAGAATGTATATCATGTATTATGTATTGAAACAGAAGCTCCAGGGTCCCCAATTTATTATTGGATCTGCGATGGTGTGCTCCTGGAGTGACTAGTGTCTTTGTTTCAAAGTGTTGACTAGTGTTACTTGAAACAGCTGTGTAACCCAGTCACGCAGCCCTTCGGGTTTCAACTTTTGTTTTAGTATATATTGATATTTAGGGAGATGTAAGTTGTACCTTACAAGATCAAAGTCTTATGTGACGAGCCAAAGCACTTCTTATACTTTGTATTTGTCTAAGGTCAGCACTGTCTTATTGTTCAAGGTCTGTACAGTCTTATTGCCTTTCAGTGCCTGTATACATCTCTACGAAGTACCTTTCCTTCGTACATACTAGGTACTTGTTGACACGGGGTCGGGCGAGGATGTTCTCCAACTACTTTCTTTCGACTAGTGGATCCGGAACGTCATTGAGCTGTTCATTTAAATAAGTCCTGTGTATAGAGACAGAACCTGTTCAGTTGAATAAGTCCTGTGTATAGAGACAGAACCTGTTCAGTTGAATAATTCCTGTGTATAGAGACAGAACCTGTTCATTTAAATAGTCTTGTGTATACACAGAGAGCTGTGGGTCGTGATACGTCTAGAATGGTGTCTATTCTGTTGCTGTTGGAAGTACGGATCTGGCCAATAGAGTATGTAAGTAGGAATTAATATAGATATTCCAAATAAACACATAACCAGTATTGGTTCGGGAAATCGGGTACTTACCTTGGTCTCAGGAGTAACTATTATTCTATGTCTCAAAAAGTCCACAAAAAATCCACTCAATGCCTTTTCCCTTTCCTGACCAACATGTATAATTCACCGAAGGCTTGAGCACCTACGCCAGTATTTCAATCTACTGACGAACGTTATAGCTAAGAAATTTTCTTCTCGAGAATCTCTAAGGTCTGGCTTCATGCAATATTAACCCATCTATGATGAACTCTACCTGGTTTTTTTTCTAGTAAACGTTGTTCAAAAGTTGTGGTGTGAATCGCAAGGTCAGGTTGAAGACGACGAAATACTATTGGCATGGAAGTGGTGTTGAATCAGGCCTAAACCGTCTGAGACACAACAGACCCAAGTTACTGGGTTGAGTTTTATCGCAAGGTGAAGAAATGTGATAGAAATGTGATAGAAATGTGATAGAAATGTGATAGAAATGTGATACAAATGTGATACAAATGTGATACAAATGTGACAGAAATGTGATACAAATGTGATACAAATGTGATAGAAATGTCCTTGTTTATACAACAACATTGAGTTTCGCATCATCGGTGAATCTTTATGGTAGTGAGACAAGCCCAAGTTTCAAGTCCCCAGTCTAAAGCACACTAGCTAACTGGTGCAGGAAAAAGGTACAGCTAACTGTCCTACACTTTTGGTTGTTTCATTTTCCTACACTTTTGGTTCTTTCATTTTCCTACACTTTGGTTTCTTTCATTTTCCTACACTTTGGGTTCTTTCATTTTCCTACACTTTGGGCTCTTTAAATTTTCTTTTTATTGATTTTATTTAATTTACTTCTGGCTTTGAGTTTGGCTATGGCTACTTGAAGTTCACTCGAGGTCCATTAAACCCCAAGCACTTTTCAGTAGAACTAGCCTCCTCAAAAACGCCAAGGCAGTCTGCTAGCATGGTCCAGATCACTCAGAGCAGAGCTTTCAAAAAGAAGGTTCATGGCCAGCATGGCCAGCTGAGAAATCAAGCTATAGTTGAAAGTGGACTTGGATTTCAGTTCCTGCTTTCTTTTCTGCTTCTTTTCTTGCTTCTTTTCTTGCTTTTTTTTCTGCTTCTTGTCCAACAACTTTTCCAAGTCCAAGTCCAAGTCCAAGTCCAGCTCCAGATCCTCCATCATTGCTTGGAAAGATGCATGGAACTTTGAGTGGGTTCTTGAATGGAGCTTTTCGTGGACCTTTGAATTGCGTTGAGAGTGGGGGGTGGGAGTCAAGGCCCTGGAGAAATCGCTCGTGTCAATGAATGCGCTTTGAAGCTCTTCAAGCTCCCAGGCTATCTCTTCACTCGTTTCTGCCTTTTCTGGCTCTTCTTTACACTCAATATAAGCTGGGTCAAAGAAAAGGTTGCCAGGGTCGATTTCTGCAGGCAAAAAAGCCTCGCCTATGGACGTGAGCTGCATTCGCCAGTCCATGAGGCTGGCCAAGATGTCAGGACCCCTTCTGGAGGGTTTCCACTTCTTGAGATTGCGAGGAGCCAAGCCTGGAGATTCCAGAAACACCAGGGAGTCCAGAAAAGTTACAGATTCTGGGAAAACTAGAGACCTGGGGGAAGCCACAGTTTTCACGAATGAAGAGAAGTCTGTCTGCTTTGGCTTTTTGCAGCTGAAAAGCCGTTCAAAAAAGCTACAGGTATCCGGAGCTTTCATTGGAAGAGGATTCGGGAGGTGTGAGAGTCTGTTTTTTGAAGTTCGCTATTAGAGTCTGTTTTTGAAGTTCACTATTAGAGTCTGTTTTTGAAGTTCACTATTAGAGTCTGTTTTTGAAGTTCACTATTAGAGTCTGTTTTTCTGAGTCGGAGGGAAGAGGTGGTGGGTGCAAACGTGGGCAACAACGCGACTTATATAGAGCATAGGGCCGGAGCCGACTGCAAAAGGATTTCGGGTATATCTATGCAGATTTTTGGTAGCGCATGTCACAAATACACATTTTCATTTTTCCCGACCAAAAATCCCTTTTCTGTCATGCCCAAAATCAAAACCTATACCTATTATTTTCTGGTAAGCCTGAGGTGCGTGCGGCCAGAAAAAGGAACAGGCCGAAAAAGAATTAGTTCAGGCGTGGGGGATAATTCGGATTTTTGAAGATGCATCAATGACTTAAGGTATGGTTACAGAGGCCTGGGAAGCGTAAAACGATATTTTAGTGAACAGGTTTTCACGATATGCAAAGGTCGATTTGTGGTTTGTGAGAAGTAGATGTACATGGATCTTAAGCACATGCAGGACTGGGGAAAAGAGCCAAAGAATTGGATTACGACTAGACTAGCTTCATATTTTAGAGAGGTGGGACCTTTATTATTTTCAACCTATATTTTACTATATATTAATATACAGGGATATGTAATTTGTGCGTTACCAGACCAAAGTCTTAGATAAGGTGCGAAGTGGGTGAAGCAAGAAACCTCGACGAGTGCGTGTCTGTACACTACGGGATATTTTCACGGAGAAGTATCTTTACGGTGTTGAACTTGTGGGACATGTGACATGTGTCAGCCTGTAGGTTAACGACAACACACATACTTGATATGAGATGGGGAGGTCTCACATGTTTCAGAAATACATGGTGCAGATGAAACGGGGGTATGTGCACGATGACGACGTACACACTTCATGCACAGTCAGTTGTGAAACGCTGGTTTTGGATGCGGTTACGGATGTCGGAGCCCCGGGGATTGACTATATATATAGAGAGGCTCCCGCTGCTGTTTGGGCTGTATCAATTGTGAGAATAACATCACTAATATCTAGTTTAGGAAGAATATAAGTGATTGAAGATGAACCCTGAAGTACCATAATAGAGAGAAATATTGGAGGCCAACATCATAACATTTCCAAACTATGCAAAGGCGTGTGTAAACGCTCAACATTTATATTTGGGGGAAGGTGGAAGGGTGGAGCTTTGAAGAAAATGCGACCATGCACCTCGCCAATTTCCTCGCCAATTTCCTCGCCAATTTCCTCGTCCAAAGTGGCGTGTCCTGCACGTACTGCCACCGTCAAGTTTGCCACTGCTACTGCATTATCGTCCAATGGAGACTGGAGCTGGTCTAAGTGCAGATGGTGGTTCAACGAGTGCTCGTGGTTGCCCAAAAAGCCTCCCTGGTGGGCATGGGCAAGCGAAGAAGATGCACTGTATAATGCATGGCGGCCATTATTCTTCATGGCCTTTTTGCTGCTCCCATTCTTCAGGTCTTCATTCCTCCTCGTCATATCCTTCATGGGTTTAGGGCCTTCCTTGGTGTCGAGTCCGGGTACTTCTGCAAGCCGTAAGCACGTGCAAACTTCCGGTAACGGTTTCTCCACCTGGAGGACGAGTGCTGGGTTTATTCCTGTTATACTCGTCGAAAAACGAAATCAGCACACTGAACTTGTCCTCGTCAAGGTACTGGCCTTGGGCCGTTGCCAGAGCAGGGTTGCTGATCACGTGGTTGATGATATCTATACGACAATATGACAATACGATAATTCGACAATTCGACAATACGAAAATTCGACAATTCGACAATTCGAGCATACGACAATACGACAATACGAAAATTCGACAATACGAAAATTCGAGCATACGACAATACGACAATACGAAAATTCGACAATTCGACAATACGAAAATTCGAAAATTTGACCATTAAGAACGGGACGTGCTGCCAGACACTAAGCTTTGATACAGTGTTTTTCAACCCGATTGAAACCACACTAGCAAAATTAAACAAGCAAGAATTCAAAAAGGTTCGTACTTATAACTCAAAAATTGCTAAGCATCAAGATTCGAAAGAAACTGTTTATGTGAAGTCTCTATTAAATATTAACCACAGTAACTTTTTGAATTATTGGTTTGTTTGAGTTTGCTAATGTGGTTTGAATAGTTTTGAAAAACACCGTAAAGCCATAATCTTTCTTGGTGTGATGTGGTTTACGCACCTTCAAAATGCACGTGTTTATGTTCTTTGATTAGCCATTTTTTGGTGAAGTTCGAGGCAAATGCTCCTTTCCCACTAGCATAGCCCAAACGAGCTGAGACTCTTGAAATCCGGTTGCAAAGACTCAATGACCACTTTTATTGGGTGATTCTAGGACCTAGTACTCAGTGATACGGCTAGAACCATTGGTTACATTTCCGGGTAATAGTCCATGGAGTAATTCCCTGTGTCATTATATTATTTCACTTATTCTTTGTGTTTTGACATTTACAGCGGCCATGAAATATATTGTTGGATCGGGAAATGTGTGCTTATATGGACATACACCGTGGTGTCCTGCATCTAGCACCTGCATCAATATAGATGGTTTAAATCCAAAAAAAAACGAATGTATATATATTCGTATCGGATTCGACTCTTTTTACTCATTTCCACAAGAACAACTGGTGCACTGGAGTTCCTGACTTTTAGCCCTATTTTAGTGTGTTTTCCACATCTACATTTAAATAAATGTACTTTCGCAGGGTCTCCAGTGAGAAACTACAAACGACCAACTCCACAAAAACACACCAAAAAAAAAATTAAAAAATACATATGTTTCACTTCTGATTTACCAATCAAATAAATCCATATTATACCGTGATCTTACACAAGCTGATGGAGTCAATCCTTCAGAGGAGTGTGGAAAATAGCATTTGCAGTCACTAGGACCGCAGCCAGTCACGTGACTCTAATCATGTGAAGGCCATATAAAGTTTCTGGGGTCATTTTTTTATGCCACCAAAAAGTGCCACCAAAAAAGAAAAAAAAAGACATGATATGCCAGAATATATCATATACAAGACCCACCAATATTAATTAAATATGAGGTACTGATGTTTATCGAAGACTTGAATTGTCTTCTTCACAGATGCGTGGACTGCATAAAGCAACCTCACTCATACATCTGTTCATAGTGTTTTTCAAAATGTTCCAAACCAGCGCGCCAAAATGTTTCAAACCACATTAAGAAACTTAAACAAACCAATAATTCATAACGTTCAGTTTTTAATATTTATCACACATTTCACATATACAGATTATTTCGAATCTTTGATGCTTTGCAATTTTTAAGTCATGAGTACCAAACTATTTGAATTATTGGTTGTTCAATTTTGGAAGTGTTGTTTGAAACATTTTGCCGCCCTGGTTTGAATAGTTTTGAAAAACACTGTACTATGAATGATTTCACTTGAATATTCTATGAATGACTGATTTGACTTTACTTGAATATACTATGACCGACTTGACTTGAATATACTATGACTG
The DNA here is from genome assembly GCA_002374735.1 of Metschnikowia sp. 13-106.1. NCBI lineage: Eukaryota > Fungi > Ascomycota > Pichiomycetes > Serinales > Metschnikowiaceae > Metschnikowia > Metschnikowia sp. 13-106.1. The sequence goes on from NLAL01000274.1 coordinate 14,581, forward strand.
ACTGACTTGACTTGACTGAACTATCACTATAAATTACCATGAATTACAATGACTTGTGTTGAATATACGATGAGTGTAATATGAATGACTGAACTATCACTATGAATTGACTATGACTGACTTGACTATGACTGACTTGACTTGACTGAACTATCACTATAAATTACCATGAATTACAATGACTTGTGTTGAATATACGATGAGTGTAATATGAATGACTGAACTATCACTATGAATTGACTATGACTGACTTGACTATGACTGACTTGACTATGACTGACTTGACTATGACTGACTTGACTATGACTGACTTGACTATGACTGACTTGACTTGACTGAACTATTACTATGAATTACCATGAATTAAGATGACTTGTGTTCATTATACGATGAGTGTAATATGAATGTCTTTACTTGACTATACTATGAATATACTATGAATGACAGACTTGACTTGACTTGGCTATGACAGACTTGACTTGACTATGAATTGATTATGACTGACTTGACTATGACTGACTTGACTTGACTGAACTATCACTATGAATTACCATGAAGGACTATGAATTGTGTTGAATACAGTGTTTTTCGAAATGTTTCAAACCAGCTCGACAAAACGATTCAAACCACACTAGCAAAATTAAACCAACCGATAATTCAAAAAGGTTCGTACCCCTAGCAAAGTCTTTCCAGCCAAATGGCGGAATATTCCACACCAACTTTCAAATCAACTTTCAAACCAACTTTCAAACCAAATTTCAAACCAAATTTCATTAGAATTTATTCTGAATTTCAAGTTTGGAGGATTGCCTTATATCTACTACATTCGAGAGTCTTGCAATACCAATCAAGGCTCAAAACGGACGGAACTGAACTGGTTTCCTTGAGTTCCTGTATACAAGCGCTTGTGAAATACCTATGGCTACCACAACGGCTAGTTAACAGGCCTATCTGACGTCCCTTGGTACTTTGTCTGCCTCAATAAGTATTTCAAATTCCTTGACTTAGGTTCCAAGTTAGCATATGCTGCAACTCTGACAGCCCTATCGAATGGTAAGAGGTAGAGCTTCACCCCGAAACAATATTTACCGGGCATGGCAGTGGCCCAAAGAAAACCCCATGCAGTCGGCCATCCGAGAAACTGCATTCCTGGAAAGGACCATTTACAATTGCGTTTGCAGTATCAAAACATAACCTATCAGGGGGGCACTCTGGGACTAAATCCAGCAATACCATCGCAGAAACCAATATGTCCCAGGGTGGTCGTGCTTAAAGTAAGTCCAAAGTTCTTTTTCATTAAGAAACTTTTTGAATTATTGGTTAGTTTAATTTTGCTAGTGTGGTTTGAATAGTCTTGAAAAAACTCTGTACAGATGTACAGAATAGTACCCGGAAGTGTGGTACGGTTTCTGGTCTGTTACTCTTACCCTAGTGAAACTATTCGGTCTCTATGTACTCTATACCCTTTACTGTATACCCCGTAGACCCCTACGATTTAGTATAGCCTAGAGCACCTTATACTTGGCGTAGTTAGATTATCTTATGGTTAGTATAAGGAGTATGTTATGCTTTGAATGATCTATATTTAGAATTACCGACTAAGTCTTTGACTCATTAATTTAACTAATTTCATAATAGTGGAGATCCTAAAAATAGTCTTCCTCTTTCAACTTCTGTTTTAGTATATTAATATACAGGGATATGTAAATTGTACCTTACACGACCAAAGTCGTATGTGACGGGGCCACCGCACCTCTTATACTTTTTTTTTCGTCTAAGGGCTGCACAGTCTTGTTCTGATACCTCACTGAAAGAATAGCTCCGATCTCATAGGGTATGGTCTCCATAGGGTACGGTCTCAATAGGGATAAATCTGTTCACGTTTTCATAGAACTCCTTAGAAGATATCCCTTGGTTAACTTCAGTGTAAGACATTACTGTAGTAATATATATACATTTGGGGTTATTCTTCTTCTTGTTGGAAGTGTGAGACCGGTTACCGGAGGTGGAGCCAGAGGTCTTCTGAGACTGAGAGGCCTTGGAAGCAGCAGAGGTACCAGGAACGACAGGGAGAGAGGGAGCCCGCTTCCGTGAGATCTTATTATTATCTCTAAGGAGAGCAACGAGAGACTCCACAGCAGCCAACATAACGTCAAAAGTCCATTCCGACATATCATCTGGAAGATTGTCATAAGCATGAGCGCGGAAGAAAAGCTGATCCTCAGAAGAAGCAAGGGAGGACAACAACAGAGTAATTGTCTTCTCGTAAGCGGTTCTGGGAGGAAACTGAAAAGCAACATAAAAACGGAGTAAGGGTGTACAGTGGTGTTGACACATGGCAAGGAGAAACAATTTCTGCTCACGTAAGTGCCAAGGGTCCACGGAACAGTGCTTAAGCAAGTAATCAGCGACAATAGTTTCAGCAAATTCCCGAGTGCAGAAACACTGGCGGTATTTCGCAGCAAGAGAGCGGCCAAGACCAGCACGAAAACACTTGTCAAACATAGTTTTCACCTTACGAATAATCGCTTCAGCATTGTCAGTTGTTTGATCCGTAATCCGTTGTCGAAAGACAGTAGCATCGCACAGCACATAAAGGTCAAACACATGGCACAAGCGACCAAAAGAATCCTTGAAACAGAAGTACCATTCAGGGAAAAGGATTGGATCCTGTAACTTGAAAGGAGCCAACAGAATNTTCAGGGAAAAGGATTGGATCCTGTAACTTGTAAGGAGCCAACAGAATAGAAGGCGACTTCAGTGAAGAGTAGCCCATAACCTGTTCTGATACCTCAATGAGAGAATAGCTCCGATCCTGCAGGGGTGGAGCTTCATTGAGGATCCATCCCTCATAGGGTACGGTCTCCATAGGGTTAAATCTGTTCACCTTTTCATAGAACTCCTTAGAAGATATCCCTTGGTTAACTTCAGTGTAAGACATTATTGTAACAAAATATATACAAAATGTGGTCTGTATAGAGAAGGTCAAAGAACGGTCCTTAGAGAGGAAGAATATGAAAGATTCTTTCTTCGCGTATATAAAGGAGGGGGTCGTGCAAGTTCCAGAAATAGAGCTCAATCGTTAAACTGAGCACACCCGGTTAGCGCAGCAGCGAGTGTTCGAGTGTGCAGTCTTATTGTTTGAGGTCTGCACAACATTTTGTTCAAAGTCTGTACCGCCTATTTTTCAAGGTCTGCACATCCATTTCGTCTATCTCTGGCCTAACTACTACATATCCACGAAGTAGCTTTTCTCCGTATATGCTAGGTACTCGTTGACATCCACGGTGGATGCAAAGTGGGATGGGTGCGACTCCGCGGGGCCGACCGGCTTTTACTGTACAAGGTAATTTCTCGGACCTGGTACACCCCCTCTCCGTCTGCCCAAAATTTTACAGAATAAAAAGAAAAGTATGACTAATATAGGGAACATGGAAAACAGATACTATGCAAGTGACTAATATTAGCAAATATGTGGTTGTGTGGTTGTTTGGGGTATGGGCCTTGGCCAAAGATCGGGTCACGTGCACTTTGCCAAGCGTGAGGAACCTGTACATCAGCATGTTCATACTAGAGAGTATTCGGTGAAACAGTGGTTTCCACTTGGTATGGCCGCAACCGAAAGTAGCTTTTTTTCACACTAACAAATCGGAGAGTCCATTGCAAACATGTGATAAAAATTCCAAGAATTAATTGACTACAGCGCATGCTTTAATAATGTTTAAATTTTATCAACAATAACGGTTCACACAGTTGGCAAGGTTTTGAAATCGCCGGGCATGGTAGCGAGGTTTATGGAAGAAACACCAAAAATGTTTCCGATTCTAGACAAAGTCTTCTTCTGTTTGGGTTCTTTCATGAGAATTCAAGACGGATATTATGAGACTAGAACTTAAAGAGAGTAGATGAAAGACAACAGGCAGAAGACATGGATAAAACAAATCACAAGAATCGATGTAAAAGGCGTTTTTAATAAAAATATAAGGTCAAAAATTTCTTTGTAAATGTAAATATGAGAAGTATTAAATATACGAATAGATATAGCAGTTTAAGAGAAATTCGAATATAATAACTTTGTTTTTAGTGTTAGACCCACCATGGATAAACACACCCATAGAGGTTTTGCTAGAGCCTACGAATGCCAATGACTTGTCCAAGGGGCATACCCCGCGATTTGGATCCATACTTTCGTCTTACCTCGTGATATGGCGTTCAACCACCCTGCTCCACTTCTCTGCTACTCACAGGCTAGCTATACAAGTACTAATTCTCACTCCTTGGGGATCCATCGGCGAATAAACATACAAAACAGAGTACTGGACGTAACCAGAATCTAACACTTACTACTAATTACTTTTACTTACTCTCTACTTTTACTTACTCTCTACTTTTACTACTCTCTACTCTCTATAACTACTTACTACTCTGTATAACTACTTACTACTAACTACTTACTACTACTAACTTCTTACTATTAACTACTTACTACTACTTACTACTCTCTATAACTACTTCAGAAGTACTTACTACTACTAACTTCTTACTATTAACTACTTACTATTAACTACTTACTACTCTCTACTACTCTCTACTACTTACTACTCTCTACTACTTACTACTACTTACTACTACTTACTCTCTACTTCTACTTACTCTCTACTTCTACTTACTAATTACTACTTACTACTCACTTAATACTTACCACTAATTACT
>NLAL01000183.1:552-34259 GCA_002374735.1 Metschnikowia sp. 13-106.1
TAGTACAGTAGAGTATAGTACAGTAGTACAGTAGAGTATAGTACAGTAGTACAGTAGAGTATAGTACAGTAGTACAGTGTAGAATAGTAGTACAGTACAGTAGTACAGCACAGTATAGTACAGTAGTACAGTAGTACAGCACAGTATAGTACAGTAGTACAGTACAATATAGTACAGTAGTACAGTGTAGAATAGTACAGTAGTACAGTAGAGTATAGTACAGTGGTACAGTATAGAATAGTACAGTAGTACAGTAGTACAGTAGTACAGTAGTACAGTAGTACAGTAGTACAGTACAGTACACTATATTAGACCTACCTGGGTAGACACACAATCAGAGGTCTTTCGAGCGTACCATAGACATCGAGTCATCGACTCACCATAACCAGTGACATGAGTTTATGCACCTTTCTTCATTTTCCGGCATTCAAAGGCTAGCTCTATAATCAACCGAATTTCCACTTACTGAGACTCATCAACGAGAGAATATACGGCCACTATTACAAGTAGTCAATTATTACAAGTAGTCAATTATTACAAGTAGTCAATTATTACACATAGTCAATTATTACAAGTAGTCAATTATTACACATAGTCAATTATTAGAAAAAGAGTATATCTAAGTATCTAAGTAACCTTACTCTCAATAAGTTTACCTCAAATTCCTCATATCTTCCTGGGTTTATTTGAATACAGGAGGCAAGGCAGACTCTTCTTGTCGGTCATACGGCAAGAGGTAGACGTCTAACTTAAAACAATCTCTTACACGGTCAGCTGGAACTGCACGAACAATTCCTTGTGCTGGGTCACTCCACATGTCACACTAGTAAAACGGACCATCAATCAACCTAAACATATTCTCTAAATTGAAAGCAATAGGATGGATTAAAATGAGAGGTCAACAAGTATCTAGCATGTACGGAGTCAAGGTACTTCGTAGAAGCATTGTATGCAGACTAATAATGCGTCTATATGCAGGTCACCTCGTTTAGGACTTTGGTCTTGTAAGGTACAACTCATATATCCCTGTATATCAATATATACTAAAACATAGGTTGAAAATAGAAGACAGTCTATGCCAGGTGTTTGTTTGTCTCCAGTATTTACTCGGTTGCGTTTAGCCTGAGTGCTTACCTCATAGAACCAGGTCTCTTTTTCTCCTAGAGTAGTGTCGTCTGTCATTCTTTTTTTCTCTTTTAAAGAGAACATATCTGTAGTCAATTATTAGACGTAGTCAATTATTCCCGCAGCCAAGAATCACCATTCCTATAATATGCAGTTATAAGACCAGGTAGCTGAAATAATCCATGGGTGTCATTCCATAAACAAGTGTGTTTGGAGATTCAAAATGGTGTATGAGTGTCAAAATAGAGCCATACCACAAACCGCCATTTCAGGCCAGGAAATATAAAAATAAATGAAATAGAAAAACACCATTCGGAATAAACACCAGATATTGCTTCTTCTGCGCTCAGTGTAAAGTTGCAGGGTAGACGGTGAATACGAGCAGCGACACTTCCTAGAAAATAGATCCGAGTTCAGACCTTTCAACATATTTCGATGTGTATACCGGGCAGTTTTACCGATATTTGGCCGTAAACACAAAGCAAACTTTGAAGTGATTCAGACTATTGGAAAAACTCAAAACTTTCCAAAAAAAATAGTCCAAATCACCCACTATTCACTCTGAAGTCCAGGTCACCCACTATTTATTCTGAACTCCAGATCACCCACTATTTATTCTGAACTCCAGATCACCCACTATTTATTCTGAACTCCAGATCACCCACTATTTATTCTGAACTCCAGATCACCCACTAATTATTTCGAAGTCCAGATCACCCACTATTCACCCTGAAGTCCTTACCAATCTTATCACTTGCTTTACCTCATAAAACTGTTTTCTGCTATCCTGAGGCAAATTTCGGCAGGAACCAGCTACTAGATGGTTCGATTAGTCTTTCACCCCTATACCCAGATTTGACGACCGATTTGCACGTCAGAATGACCACAAGCTTCCACCATAGTTTCCTCTGGCTTTACCCTATCCAGGTATACTTCACCATCTTTCGGGTCCTAATAATTATGCTTCCTCTCCCGCCTTTTACGATAAAACAGGGGATTTGACGAATTGCTTCCATTGCGTATTTTGCTTGACAACTTGCTTCCTTTATGCATTTGGGCTTGGCTCATCCTTGCAAAATAGTTGGACTCCTTGGTCTGTGTTCCTAGAAGGGCGAGAAAAAGACTCTGGGGGATCCTTACTACGAGTCCCTTTAAAATCTTCCCTCGCCTCCCTTCACCAGCAGAAAGAAAGACAGGAAACATTATTAAGGGTTTCAAATGGAAGTATTCAGTTATCAGTCTTTCTGAATGACATCTTTCATATCCGGAAACCTTGGGTTTTTGTTGTTTCACTCTCTTTCAAATTCTGTTCATCTTTCCATCACTGGGCTTTTTTGCTATCAGTCTCTCGCCAATATTCAGCTTTGGATGGAACTTACCACCAACTTTGAGCTCCTTTCCCAAAACACCGACTCTTTGGAAAAAAATTTTAAGTGCCAGTAGACGTAACCGGGGCCATCACCCTCTACGGCGTCATTTTCCAACGAGCTTTTATCACTTTTGTCAATTTTGTGTGGAGCAGTTTTATGCACCAAATCGCAATTCGAAGCTTTCAAACTTGAGCTTTCACCGCGTCTCCAGCACTGTTCAGTTTTCATTAATCATTCGATCCTTTCATTACTCATTCACCAGTCGATACTTTTCACTACTTCGTCACCACTCACCACATCACCATCATCGCTTACCGAAGAAATTCATAAGTGAGGTTTGCTTTTTCCCGTCTTTTCCCGTTTTGGACTTGGAAACCTTGGCCACACTCGGTTTTGGCTTGGCTTTTTCCCGAACAGGTGCAGCTTTGGGCTCTGGCTTGGGTGTTTGCTTGTACAGCGTAAAGTAGCCTTCGTCGTCCACTATGGTTTCGGAAGCCACGGGCTCCACTGGATCCTCCTCGGTTGTTTTTATAGGCAACGCCAGAAGAATGGACTCTTCTTCAAATTCGTCCTCGGACTTTTCTTCTCTTTTGTCTGTACTATCTCCGTTTTCTCCATCTTCCTTTTCGTCTTCTTCTTCATTTTGCTTGTTCTCGTGCTCTGGGGCAGATTCCTCGACGATGATTGGCTCATTTTTCTCAGGCAAACCGGCGGTTTCCAGTATATCATCATCGGAAAAGTCATCCATGAACAAATTCTGTAAATCGGCATGCGAGGGCTGGTTTTTGGGCGCTGCCTCCTCCACTAGCTCATGCGACTCTACATTGGACATCACCACGCGTTCCTTGGGCTGATTGGCCTCCAATTTTCGGGACTTATACTCGAATTTAGGCGTAGTTTGCGCTGGACGCTTGGCCGGAGTGCTTTTCTCGCTTTTTTCACCTTTTCGGGAAACGTAATTGGAGAGAACCGATGCTTTGGGCTGTTGTTTGCGAGACTGGTAAACCAATTTGGGTTTTTCAGGTTTGTCCAGCTCTTTTTGGGGCGTTTTATCTGTCTTTGCTCTAGTTTCTGTCGCTATATCCAGTTTTCTCGTTTCTTTCTCCGGTTTTACAGCCCTAGAACCCAGTCTTTTCACCGGAACAAGAGGAGGACCCCTTGTGACCCCCAAAACTTCAAGATCCGCGTTTATAGGGTGCTTCAACTCGTACAACGCGATTTCCTGCGGCGAAAACGAGTTTTTGGTCAAAGTAAGGCAGTAGATATGGATACAGTTGATGGAATCCACGTAAAGATGGCGGTTTTCCAGCAAATCCACCTCGGACTCGAAAAGTTTAAGCACAATTTGCCCTTTTCGAGTTCCGGACACGAGAAACGACGCCAGCACGCGTGACTTGTTCGCACCATAGTATGCGGCAAGGATGAGCTTAGCCTTGGTCACGTGGATACAGAGTTCACGTGACAACCCATGGTACGTCACGGGCTCAGTTTCTAGTTTCTGTGCTATGTGTTGCACGTGTTCGGCGGATATATCCATGGTCATGGTGTACGCGTCTCGGACACGGAAGTTGGAGATGATCTCACGATATGAGTTAGATGCAGGCATGTATTAGATGCAGTCCGGGGGAAAAGAGGAAATCCCGTACACCCATGAAACCGCAGCCTTTCACGTGACTTTCACGTGACTGTGGTCATGTGCAGGCTCACCCCAATATAAGGACAAGCTCCCCGCTATTTTATACCACCAAAAATATGTACACCACCAGAAGGACGACACACCAGAGCCACCAACATTAATTAGTATAGAGGTACTGATGTCTGCCGGGGGTCTGGATTGATTTCCACAGGAAGAATTATCGACGTCTACTTTAGGCCTCCAACTTTTAGGCCTCCAACTTTTAGGCCTCCAACTTTTAGGCCTCCAACTTTTAGGCCTCTAAAGCTTCTAGGGGTGTACGGGTTTCGTGTTGAAAGAACCCCCTCCCCCTATTCCTAGGCCAACTTCGAAGAAAACGACCCCAAGGGAACATTCAAATGGGTCACCAAACCACTCCGGGATTTACAGCCCCCGAGGTGTAAGTGGTCCCGGGGAAAGGTCATATGACATACGAGACTATATGCATTGTTTTTCTCAGTGTGGAGTAGTAGAGTGGGAGTCTAGTATAGGAGTCGAATAGTGCCCTTTACTGGAGATATATTGGTGTGTGTATAGTATAGTTCTATAATAGCTATTACTAGGAAGTGTACCATGGAGAAGTACACTATCCCAGTATAGTTATTAGAACCAAGTTCGGAAGAATACTCCCATTTAGGGCGTCAGCACACGTGCCCAGCTCAACATCTGGTCGACCAGTACAGAGCCTCACCATACACATAGGTGGTTTTCTACGCCTGGTGGATCTCACACCTCTTACATTTCCCATTTTTCCCTGGTCAAGCTCCTTCAAATAATTTCTCAGACGAGGATAATAATCGGGTCCAGATGATGTCAACGAGTACTTAGCATGTACGGAGTCGATGTACTTCGTAGAGGCGTTGGGTGCGGTTTAGTGATGCACTAAGTGCAGATCACTAGTGGATGAAAAGCTTTCACACCACTGGTATCACTAACCACCGCTGGTATCACTAATCACCACTGGCATCACTAACCACCGCTGGTATCACTAATCACCACTGGTATTGGTACATTGGTACACTGGTATTGGTACACCGGTATTGGCACACTGGTATTGGTACGCTGGTATTGGTACGCTGGTATCACTTGGTACACTGCAGCCGAATTACAGAACTAGTGGAGCTTAGTGATTTGGTCACTTAGTTGTGACTCAACGACTAAAGAAGACTGCAAATGACTGCAGATGACTGTTGACATATGTTCATCTCAATAGCTAAATGATTGGCATTAATATGCATATTGAGAGCTAGTAAAACTAGCATACGAAGATACCTACCATTGAAGACTGGAGCAAATTCTGAACTTGCCTGTGGGATTAATGTTAAACAAACATAATGAGGAGCTCGTGATTTGGGGTCTATGCACGTGGGCATAAAGGTTATGACTAAAGGGATTTGAACCGTTCAAAAAATTACACCTAAACTAATGGCGTTTACCAATTTCGCCCGAGTCATTTTACTCGGATGCAACTTGATCTAAACATGTGGACTATCAATCTTAATAACTCAAGTGATACCGCTTTAAACCACTCTGCCATCATTTTCCATTTTAAAAAAGGCTATAAGTGTCATTATTAAGTGTATCCACGGCAACTATACACTTATTCCAGAAATGAATTCTTCTATGGATTTAATATTAACAATTGATTATTTGGTTTTGTCATATAGGAGATAATTTCTGTTTTCCATTGAACCAAGATTTGTCATTCTATAATCATTATTCATGGTTTTGAAGATAAATATCATGGTGTTTTATATTGATATAAAATACCTCTTGGAACCATTCCAACATACCTTTAAGGTCTGGAGAAAAACAAATTTACCATCTCAGTGATTGAGTTTCTTCCACCTCTTTCTGGGGTTTTTTTGGTCTTGAACTTGAGGAATCCGTACACCTGTGTGCCGCAATGGGAAAATTACGCTGAACAAAGAGGTGCATTTATCTTGCAACTGCAACGAGAACTTGTCAAGAGTGTTCAAGAACATTACACGGACACTCCTCAGAGATATAAAGACAGGACTTTTAATGATTACCTCTTTAAAAGCCGGAGCAAACAAACAAAGCTCTACTATCATCATTTGGTGACCAGTGCAACCATCAAAGATCTTGCTGGAACAAGAGATTGGGGTTTCTTTTGGACCAAGTTCAAGAAAACAACTTGGACTTATTATCCTTACGATTATGTCCAACTCGGTCACCTTGGAAATGACCCCCAACACATCTTCCCAACATCTAGTTGCCCTCTTTGTGGAATACCCTACTCCACTGCCATTCTTGAAAAGGTCAAACACATTTTCTTGCCATTCCTGAGCAAGTGACTGCTTGGGAGGCTGCTATTCCTGACACTTTTGGCCACCACGCCAAGCCTATTCCCGGTGCCGTGGAGCTTGTCAAGTCTTTCGACGAATTCTCCAAAAACCAAACCGAGAACGGTCAATAAAGATGGGCCATTGTTACTTCGGGTACCCTTCCTTTGGCCACCAAGTAGTTGAAGTTGACGGACATTCGTAAACCCGACACCTTCATCACCGCCGAGAAGGTCACCAAGGGTAAGCCTCTCCCCATGGGCTACCAGAACGCCAGAAACGCTTTGGGATACGAGCACGAGTCCAAGAAGATCGCCGTCTTCGAGGACGCCCCTGCAGGTATCACCGCCGGTAAGGGAGCCGGAGCCATGATTGTGGGTATCTGCTCCACCTACTCGCCAGAGAAGGTTAGAGATGCCGGAGCCGACATTGTGGTGGACGACTTGACCTCGTTCAAGATTCTTGAATACAACAAGGAGACAGACCAGTTCAAGGTGCAGGTAACCGACTACCACTACGCCAACGACGAGTACTTGCAAAGGGTTTAATGGGATAGCATATTATAGATACAAGCAGATAAAGTTGGGATTACAGGGGATTAAGGAAGTTGGGATAACCGGAGGTTAAGGAAGTTGGGATCACAGGAGGTTAAAGAAGTTGGGATCACAGAAGGTTAAGGAAGTTGGGATCACAGGAGATTAAGGAAGTTGGGATCACAGGAGGTTAAGGAAGTTGAGATAACCGGAGATTAAGGAAGTTGGGATCACAGGAGGTTAAGGAAGGACACTAAGAAAGTTAGGATAGGGTGAGCAGAGTTTATCGCGTGATAATACTGGCACGTGGCTGAAATTATCTGGAAAGATTGCAAATGTCAGGAACTCCTTCAATTCAATACGGTGTTGGAAACCCTGGTTCTGATTTCAAAAAGCTTGATCTCGATTATTATTACATCAAGACTTAATCACCTACAAAAAACCAACCAAATGCCGGATGGATATTGACATGACTGATGATTTGATTCCTTAACAGCCTGATTTGACTCCTTAAAAGCCTAATTTGATTCCTTAAAAGCCTGATTTGATTCCTTTAAAGCCTGATTTGATTCCTCAAAAGCCTGATTTGACTCCTTAACAGCCTGATTTGATTCCTTAAAAGCCTGATTTGATTCCTTAAAAGCCTGATTTGACTCCTTTGACGCCTGATTCAACGCGCAAAAACATTTCTGACTTTAAACCGTTCTATCGACGACGTTTTTAGTTTGATCCTTTTAAAACGCGATTATAGACGGAGGTGTCAAAACTTACTGCGCGATCTTTCATTTCTCTAAACACTTCGGTGTTCTCTCGCAGTTTTTTGCACTTCTTTAAGGAGTTTTCTCCGAAACAAATTTATAGACTCGTAGCCTATGAATAAAGATATATATATATTCCAGAAAAAGCTTTTATGTTACCTCTAATAAAATTACATATAGAAACTAAGGCCTCACTATAAGATTCTTGTTGAACGTTATGTACTAATTTTTTTTTTTTTTTTTTTGATGGTTCCTTACAAAAACCGAACCAGTGGATTTGTATGGCTTTTGAAGAGAAACATGGCAGTAAAAACTCTTCACCGGAATAATGGTAATGAATGTTCTGGCACCTTCAAAAAAAAACCTTCTTTTTCAATATCATTTTATAATTTTTTTTATTGTTAAAGCTATAATATAAACGGGTATATAGTTGACAAATAGCTTGGAAGGCATTACTTGCCGGTCTAAATCCTCATGAATCTACGTCTCCTAATATTTCAAGATATGGCTCCATAACTAGTTTAAGTAGCATTTATATTACACGTTCTTTCATAGTGGGTATATCTAAAGGACGTAATTTTGTATATCTAAAGGACGTAATTTTGTATATCTAAAGGACGTAATTTTCCGTTTTTTTTTGATTTTTTTTTAGGTATGTATACCCTTAAGATGTTTTCAGATTTATATTCGTTTAATTTGAAGTTTTTTAAGGCTTTAATATTTCAAATCTTAAGTGTTAGATTCCGGTTTCGCCAGGTACTCTGTTTACTATGTTCATTTCAACTTTTGTTTTAGTATATATTAATATACAGGGATATGTAAGTTGTACCTTACAAGACCAAAGTCCTATATAACGGGTCCACAGCACTTCTTATACTTTTCAGTTCGGCTAAGACCCATACTGCCTTTTGTTCAGGGTCTGCACAGCCCTATTGTCCTTTCAATGGCCTGTGTACAACATATCCTCGAAGTACCTTGCCTCCGTACACACTAGGTATTCGTTGACAGTTCATTCGCCGATGGATCCTCCGAGGGAGGCATCTGAGGTACTTAAATAGTTTTAGAGAAAAAGGGCGTGCCACTTAGCACGGGAACAATAGCACTGAACGCCGTCCCAACATCGTTTGTTGTTGGGTCTTAGCGTCTTGGCATGGCCATTGTTAGGATTAGACCGTGAGGGATTCAAATACCTTCATAGGTAGGATACTACCTGGTGGATCTAACATTAAGTCAATATTATTATTAAGTTGTAGTTCTCTTAAATCATTAAGTCAATATTATTATTAAGTTGTAGTTCTCGTAAATCATTAAGGTATTTCAGTGGGTTTGCATCAATTAGTTTCAATGTTCTCCTACTTTCTAATACTTTATTTTTACCAAGGCCTGATTTTAATCACCTATTGTAATTTTCTCTTGGGTTTAGATTTTCTATTCCCTTTTTCTTTATAGCTTGTTCGGTTTTACCTTTAGCAATAGCTACAATAGTTTTTTGTTTTAGATATTACCTCCTTTAGTACTTGTAGTGGCGCTTCATCATTCTTAGCTACTTTTAAAACTTTTTTTCAACTTTTGTTATCTACACCTGAGGCGTAGAGTCCATTCGTTTCCATTAATAAATCTACAGATTGTATTTTATAAAGCAGACTTTCTAAGTTGGATATAGCTTGTAGTAGTATTGGTTGTCATAATTTTTCATCTTTTATTTGGTTTCTATCTACTGTACATTTGATATTTTCCAATTCGTTATCTTCTAGATTCAAATCAGAAGAAAATTGGTTTATCGTTTTGATAGCTAGTAAAGAATTACTTAATTCTACATAATGATTTATCAATATACAGGGAGATGTAATTTGTCCTTTACAAGATCAAAATGTTAAGATGGGGCCACAGCACTTCTTCTACTTTTCTGGTCATCTAAGGCCTGCCCAGCCTTATTTTTCAAAGTCTGTACCCATAAAGTGTAGAAAGGTCTGCATATAACATACTCACCATTTTAATATTGCATAAAAAGGTAATAAATATCACTCAGGAACTCAATTTTATTTTACTAGAAGTTTTATATCATCTTATAACAACTAAGGTTTTTTTTTATATTTCCTTTTTAAAAAGGTGTATTATCTTTTAAAACATATTTGTATACATTCCGGCCCGCAGCTTGTAAAAGACTTAAATCATTTTATGTTTTACATACGTCCTGTATAGAATTTTATATGAAGTCCACACAATGAAAGTGTTTTATTAATCATAAATTAGTAGGAATTACAGATGCCAGCGCCGTATATGCTCGGTACTCGTTGACAGCAATAGCCTGACCGGAATTGCGGGTCTGACCGGATCTGCGGGTCTGACCGGAACTGCGGGTCTGACCGGACGTCCAAAAGTCCACCACCCAACCATTTCCGCTCAAAAATATACACTGTGACGTCCGGAATTCCAGGAATCCATCCAATCTTTTTTCACAAGACAAAAGCGGAAAAAAAGGCCGTTTGCGTTGGGCCTTTTTGTGCTGAGGTCGCCTGGTGCACGGGTGTGGTTTGCACCCATTCTTTCTCAATTCCGAGGTCCTCACACCCCATTAAACATCTCGTGAGAAATACTCACCACAATTTCGTATGTGGCTTTGACAGAGAGACATATATACACTTCTAGGTGTGACTGACTTTTTATAGCCTATGGCGATTGATACAACGGGATATATGATCAATCTATTGGGCCACCTCCTAAATATAATGTGAGACTTTGGGGTATACATCTGAATCTTCACTTACCCGATGGCTACTCAAAGATGTAACCACTAGCAAAGAAGATCTTGCCCAAAAGCTCTTGCCCAAAAGATCTTGCCCAAAAGATCTTGCCCAAAAGATCTTGCCCAAAAAGGGTGTCTGCCGATCTGTAATTGTAGGCTAAATCACAAACCGGCTCGTTTGAGACTCATGTTGTTAGATTCTTGGTGGTACTCCATTTAATATGTTCATTTAGCAATATTTCTTCATGGGGATGAATTGCGCTACAGAAGTAGTTGACCCCAAGGTCACTCGTTAAACTGTGGTTTCAATGTGCATAGAAAGAACACTCTATACACTGCGTCCTTGTACCTCAGGTTCATCAATTCCCTCCTGGTTCCTCATACAATGATGGTATAGGAGATATAATGATGTTATAGGAGATATAATAGTATAGGAGGTAAAATGATGGTATAGGAGATATAATGATGTTATAGGAGATATAATGGTATAGGAAATATAATGATGGTATAGGAGATATAATGGTATAGGAGATATAATGGTATGTAGATATAATGGTATAGGAGATATAATGGTATAGGAGGTACAATGGAATGGTAGGATTGGAAAGCGTAGGCTTGAAATACTGAAATTAGCTAGAGCACTACCTATGGGGGATCTAACAACTATACTCTACTACGCTACTCTACTACTCTAGTGCCGGAATAACTTTAATATCCTACACTATACCATACTTTAATGTACATTGCACTATGCTAAAATATTCCGAACATATCCTTAGTCTGGTTAAACTCTTCCAGGGACCATAGCAGAATTCCAACTTGGCCAAGAATACTTTTCGAAGGCTTGGAATGGTTTCAAAGGGTCCCTTCTACACAAAGATTACTAAAAAGAACCCTATTAACGATGGGTTTCACCTCTAGTCATGTTCGGAGTGAAAAGAACTCTGCACCCGTGCACCATGAGATAGCTTGTATGCAGTATTTTGCACCCAACTCAAGTACACATTTTCTATATTTTCCATCAGACACGGGCCAAACCCGGCTAATATTTTCAGTTGGTTCTGCAGGTTGAATATATCTCTGGCGGCTCCCCTTTTTTTTCTTTGGGTTTAAACCTGCATCGGGTCCACAATTACGTATATGGACATACCACAAACCACAAATCGAGCTTGCAGCACACAAAACAAGGGAATCTGGGCATTGAAAGCCGATTGCACATTCCACATGGCCGTATTTATGTCCCATCTACTCATGAATCTGCCAAGGGGTTTTTTTTCAAAACCAGCTGCCCCAGTGTTTCTCCAATATAACACGGTTCTTTTGGCCGACCAATAAAGAGTGTACGGTAGCCTAAGTTTTCACATACGCCATGTGAGATTCTGGTTTTTTTTTTTATTCTATTGGTTTTGTGCAACTCAAAAACATAAAGTGTATTTTTTTTTTCTTTTGTGATCGGCCATACCAGAAACGAGTTTGTAGTCGGCTGGTGCCATATATAAGCCGCATTCTTCCCCAGTTTCAACCTCACTCCAACTCACTCCACCGACTCAGACTCAACTGAACTCAGCTCATTTAAGCTCACCTCAGACACTCAAAACAACAGACTCACTAATTTAAACTCTCCGACTCGGACTTTATTACTTGGACTCTTACACCAGACTCCGACTTTGACTTTAATACTTGGACTCTTACACCTAGACTTTCGGACTCTATTTCCAATGCAAGTTCTTGACTCCGGTGACCAATTCCACCGGCTCTTCAACTGTGAAACTCCACTGGAGACCGATTTTTCTCCACTCTTGGCTCCCCACAGTCCCCCGGCTTTTCTGGCTTTCCTGACTGCGCTTGGCTCGACTCCTCGCCATCTTAGGGAGTGGAGACCCACTGAGTGGGCTCTTGATCTCAACAAGGACCCCAGGGCCAGTCCTTTGGGCTGGAGAACCGTGGAGCTCTCGCCCTTAGTCCAGGCTTTTTTGCCTGCCAAAATTAACCCTGGATTCCCCAACCCAGCTCTGGCAGAATGTACAGAGTCAGAAGACGCCATAGACGAGTCCCAGAGCTCATCTTTTGATGGCTGGAACTCTCGAAACTCATCTTTTGATGGCTGGGACTCTCGAAACTCATCTTTTGATGGCTGGGACTCTCGAAACTCATCTTTTGATGGCTGGAACTCTACAAACTCATCCTTTGATATGAGCACTTTGTCCAGCACCTTAGGTCTCTCGCAAGCCAAGAAGCTGCACTCAAGGACCCAATCGCGGTTCCACTCGACTTTCCAATCAATGATGCTGGACCTGGAGCTGGAAGCAGAATCCAAACCCCCTCCAAAAGGCAACTTGCTTACGCAACTGACCATGGACTATCTTTTTGCAGGCTCTGTTCCGTGCGATACAGAAGCCATTGGAGATTTCATTGGAGAAACCATTTGGGAAACCATTTGGGAAAAAGATAATAATGGGGAAACAAAGCACCAGGCTCATGCACTGCCTTGGGACACGCCAAAGTCCCATCCCAAACTCTGGGACCCTTTTGAAGGGGGTGACTCTACGTCCAGGCCAGCTTGGGGTTTTGTGGACCCCGAACTGACCGAGACTGGTGAAACCTCAAACTAAAGGTATTATATATATGATTAATAAGAAAATATTGAAAGAAATGGAAGTCTGTATTTCCACATAGTGAGGTCAGAGACCACATTTAGTACTCAATTCAGGTCCACGAGTACCCAGCATGTACGGAGGAAAGGTACTTTGTGAATGTGTTGTGTATAGGCCACTGAAAGGCGATATGACTGTACTAATTTGAACAATAAGACTTGCAGACCTTGAAATATGACTGTACTAATTTGAACAATAAGACTTGCAGACCTTGAAATATGACTGTACTAATTTGAACAATAAGACTTGCAGACCTTGAAATATGACTGTACTAATTTGAACAATAAGACTTGCAGACCTTGAAATATGACTGTACTAATTTGAACAATAAGACTTGCAGACCTTGAAATATGACTGTACTAATTTGAACAATAAGACTTGCAGACCTTGAAATATGACTGTACTAATTTGAACAATAAGACTTGCAGACCTTGAAATATGACTGTACTAATTTGAACAATAAGACTTGCAGACCTTGAAATATGACTGTACTAATTTGAACAATAAGACTTGCAGACCTTGAAATATGACTGTACTAATTTGAACAATAAGACTTGCAGACCTTGAAATATGACTGTACTAATTTGAACAATAAGACTTGCAGACCTTGAACAATAAGTAAAAGAGGTGCGGTGGCCTCGTCATATCGAACTTGGTCTTGCAAGGTACAACTTACAAATGTCTGTATATCAATATATACTAAACCAAAAGTTGAAACTAGAACATATGTGATGCACAGCAATACATAGACGTAGTAGTACGTAGATGCCTTTCAAGAGAATGCAGTATGAACGTTTGGCCTGGTTAAACGAGAACAGAACTCCTCATTTCCCTCATTCTTGTCACTGGTGTACTTAGTTCTCTTCAGCTTAGCTTCACTATACAGTATGGTGAATTAGTTTTCTCTCGAGTCTATCTCTAATGAGCACATTATCTCACCAACTTCATTGGAGAAACCGTATTTGAATTGTAGTAGTGGTAGTGGTAGTAGTAGTAGTGGTAGTGGTAGTAGTAGTAGTGGTAGTAGTATTAGCAGTGGTAGAGTAGAAGTAGTAGTAGTAGTAGTGGTGGTGGTAGTAGTACTAGTACTAGTAGTGGTAGTACTAGTAGTAGTGGTAGTACTAGTAGTAGTGGTAGTAGAGTAGTAGTAGTAATAGTATTAATAGTAGTAGAGTAGAAGTAGTATTAATAGTAGTACTAGTACTAGTAGTATTAATAGTAGTACTAGTAGTGGTAGTACTAGTAGTAGTGGTAGTACTAGTAGTAGTGGTAATAGTAGTAATAGTAGTAGAGTAGAAGTAGTATTAATAGTAGTAGTAGTATCAGTAATAGTAGTAGTAGTAGTGGTAGTAGTATTAGTAGTGGTGGGAGTAGTATCAGTAATAGTAGTAGTAGTAATAGTAGTAATAGTAGTAATAGTAGTAGTAGTAATAGTAGTAATAGTAGTAGTAGTACTAGTAGTAATAGTAGTAGTAGTACTAGTAGTAATAGCAGTAGTATATGTTGAAAACCAGCAACAAAAGAGAGTGCTCTGATAATCACAGCTTGCTGGTTAGCCAGCGATCTGTTTCCTGCGGCAACCAATTGTAGCAACAATTGATTGAGTGATGAAGGAAGAAACTCTAAATATATAAAGGGGACTGTTAGTATCGAATCGAACATCAACTGCCCGGAGATATACCACGATGCCTCCAAGAACCAGACAAGAGTATTAATAAATAGTAAATAGTAGTTAATAGCAGAGACTATAGAGTTATTGTAAAGTTGTGTACATGGTGTAGCATAGTGTTCTAGTATAGTCATGTTGGTATAGTAATGTACTGTAGTAGAATGTAATAGTACCTTGTGAATCTTTAGGTCTAAACGAAATTGCACTCGATGATGATTCCTAATTTATTATCAAACCTTTATCTATAAGTTTATTTTTTATTTCTTTTAGTGGCATTTCAAAAGTTATTCTCCCATTGTTTATTGTATGGATATTTAAATAAAATAAAACTAAATTAAGCATTTGTTTTTCTTTTAACCATTTTTGGTGAAATAGATCTTCTTATAATGTAAAAAATCACGGAATTTTTACAAGGCAAATTGGTAATTAGTATTTTTTTCCTCACTAAGTTCTAGTAGTAGTTGATCTTGAAGAAAGTTTTTTGTTTCTTCTTTTAGTTGCATTATTAATTTATGATATCCTTTTATACTTAGGACTTCATCATCTACATATCTTACGTATCTTATTCTAATTTTAGTTATAATTATAGAGGCCAACTTGTTTCTTTCAGCTCTTCAATTTATTATGCTTTTAAGTATATTTTTAATTTTGATAGAAGATATTTATCTTGTAATCCACTACGCTTTTTAGATATAGTTACCATTTTTGGGCTGGGCTAGTCTTTAAGATAAGATACGATACGTTTTTCTTTTGAAGATTTATCTTCTATTATTGTAGCAATATATTCGTCAAATATATACGCTTCAGGAGATCACTCCGTAGTACAGTGTTTTTCAAAAGTCTTCAAAGCAGCGCTCCAAAAAGGTTCCAGCCACATTAAAACCCAGCATATATACCCTTTAACTCGAAAACCCAGGATATATACCCTTTAACTCGAAAACCCAGGATATAGACTATTTAACTCGACACGACCTTTTGGACTAACTTCTGGACTTTTTCCTCCAGATTTCCTCTCTTTTTTTGCCCTTCTTCCAGTTTTCTCTCTTTTTTTGCCCTTCTTCCAGTTTTCTCTCTTTTTTTGCCCTTCTTCCAGTTTTCTCTCTTTTTTTGCCCTTCTTCCAGTTTTTTCTCTTTTTTTGCCCTTCTTCCAGTTTTCTCTCTTTTCTTCACCTTCCAGATTTCTGCCTAGTATTCGGAAATAACATCTGTGCAGGTGTACATGTTAATGTGTCTGTCCTGGTTATAATTGGTAGCCATCATCATGCGGTGGGGATGAAACGTCAATGCAGACAAGTAGTTCCCCGTCCTTTTGGGAAGGTACGTATCGTGGGGATTCCTCAAAGACGTCACCAAGTCACCTGACGTGGTCCAGATATTGACGGCTTTGGAGCCCGTGGTGATGATGGGCGCATGCTCGTGGGTATCGGTACACCGCAAACTCTTTTCGGGGCCCAGGAAGGTCTTGACCGGCGCCGAGTGTCGGATATCCCCGAGGTTGACGTATCCATCTGTGGACCCACTGACCAATTCCCGGAACCCTCCCCGTTGCATGTGGACATTTTTGATGGACCCACGCCCGATGTTCTTGGCTCCTCCCACGCCGCTCTTCCATGTCCGCACCGTGGACTCTCTTGTATCGACAAACCAATAATTCAAAGAGTTCCTGATTTTAATATATATAGAAAATGCACATATACAGTTTATTTCGAATCTTCGATGCTCTGCAATTTTTACGTCATAAGTACGAACCTTTGAATTGGTTGTTTCATTTTGCAAGTGTAGTTTGAAACATTTTGTTGTGGTGGTTTGAATTGTTTTGAAAAATACTGTAACAGAGAAGTGACTCGGAGATTAACTGGGCACGTGAGCTTAAACCCTGTGTGCGTACATTACTACCCATACAGAAACTAAACGTACTGTTCTATATACAGTGCTACTGTTCTCTTCACTATTTTCTCCCTGTTCAATTCTACTGTTCTACTGTTCTATATACAGTGCTACTGTTTTCTTCACTATTTTCTCCCTGTTCAATTCTACTGTTCTACTGTTCTACTGTTCTATTCCAATTTGACAATATCAGAAAAACTCGAAGCGTACGGATTCGTGAAATCCAGATCTTACAGAGAATGCTTTAAAAAGAACATCATGAACAAACGCACGAAGAAAATGAAAAGGATCTTCATAGTACTCTATGTGGACGACTTACTAGTCGGACCAGAGACTGATGAAGACTATAAGAGTTCAAAAAGTACATGACAAGCATAGCAAAACTCAAAATCAGGGACTCAAGGGAGTGAAAGAATTTTGTGGATTACTGAGAGGAAGTGAACGAAGGATTCATAATACATCAAAACCATTCATTGAGGAATTGTTCACCAAGTTTCTGGAATATATTCTGAATAAGAGCCAAAGCGTCCTAATGAACATTTACGAACATGACAAGACCAAACCATTAGACGGAAGAATGGTACGCGTATACTCTAATCTACTGATCAATTCTACTGTTCAATTCTACTGTTCTACTGTTTCATTCTCTGTTTCATTCTACTCTTCTATTCTCTGTTCTACTGTTCAATTCTCTGTTCTACTGTTCAATTCTACTGTTCAATTCTACTGTTCTACTATTCCATTCTACTGTTCTACTGTTCAATTCTCTGTTTCATTCTACTATTCCATTCTCTGTTCCATTCTCTGTTCCATTCTCTGTTCTAGTGTCAATGCTAGTGCCAATATGGCTGATACACTTTTGATACACCAGTTCATCTGTGGTTAAGAACCCATAGATATCTGGCCCGTGTATGCAAGGATGCCTTAGTACTGTGGATTTGGACAGAGGTGTGGAATTCAACAGAAAAGTCACATACGGTTCCGTAGTGCATGTGGCACACTCATAGTATTAGCTGGGTCCAGGGGCCCGGAACTGGAGGTTTTGACTACATACAAAGTCCTAACAAGTCCGGTACATGAGAAGGCATCTATGGAATCCAAAGTATATAGAGAAAATAGAGAGATAGACCCAATAAAACTTTTCTAAGTCTCTAAGAGGCACACTTAAGAATATGACCACCACTCCCCAACCACACGAATTATTAAACATGAATGACGTAGCCGTTCAGTATACGAGAGTCTATGGTATAGACCAACATTACCTATACAACTCAGAAAGTGCCCACACATTAAATATGGGTATTTACGTACTTTTGCGGTGAATGGTTCTGTGCAGATAGGAAAAAAACCTGTTCTGGTGGAATTCGGGGGAATTCTCTGTTGAGAGTTGTAATATACACTCCCGTAATCTGGAACAGTTATCACGTTACTTTCAATAAGTCACGTAAGTGTGGGACTCCAGCGATCATCCTAAACGACTTATATTCTTATCTGTATCTAATATTATACTAAGAGATCCTTGTATCTTAACACCGTTGTTTCGATAATCTCTTATAAGGATATTCTCGTCCATTCTTATATGCTCCAGCTTTTCTCCCTCTTCAGTCTCTTACTGACATTGTCTTCTCCAAGACAATGCCTAAACACTAGACGAGAGCTAGACGAGAGCTTAGACGAGCCCTCAGAGAGGCTCCGCCTCTCTTCAACAATACTCTTCATTGTTTCATCTGTATGCAGTCACATGAACATGCAGTACACCTGCGTGTACTGATTCCTCAAGTTCAACATTCTCATGCTTATATACTCTCTGCAATAAGGATTCCTGTATGTAGTCGTGTTCCAAGTAACGTAGCCGTAATGAAAACAATCACCAGGGGTACTACAAGTATATTTGGCTAGTTATAAGGCTACCATCGAATTCAATATAAATCGTGAAAAATTCGGGCGTGTCTCCAGTTCTAGCGGCACAGTATTAATAGTTATATACAAATTGGTACCTTAAATGACAAAAAAAGAACTAACCAACCGACTGAAAATTGGAAAAAAAACACGAGATCACATCAATAAAAACTAGCAAATATTCCTACGTTTAAGATTAAATAATATATAAACGTTCTGGAGAAATTTAGGCCTTATTTATTCGTTGATGATTCCTCAACAGAGAACACAGAGCTGCTTATATAAAGGAACGTGTCTTGTAAAGAAGATAACGCCAGATCCGCAACGACGGTTGCGGTGCCAGGAGGACCTGTGATTAACCCGGGAGTAATATCCAGTGGATGACTCATACTATAAGATATTGACGTCATAGTCTCATCAAGATATGTAAAAAGTCTAGGGGAAGTGTTTCAGGAGTAGGAGACGGGGAGTTGTCAGTGCTCATTGAAGTATTATTAATACGAGATCTTTTGGTGGGTGTGGTTTTTGGGGGCATCTTGGTACACCTCCGGGCCGTTGGTATTCAATTTTCGATACTAACAATAAATGGGGGCGAAGTCCCCTTTATATATTTGGAGATTCTTCCTTCATTACGGCATTCATTGTAACCACAATTGATTGCTGCAGGAAAACAGATGGCTGGCTAACCAGACCACTATTATCAATAGTGTGCAGGTAGTCATGTTTCGTAAGGACTTGAATTGATTGTTAACAATGTGTGTACCTGCATATAGTCCTTTTCTGAATACACTTATTTTTAAAGATTTTAATTTAAAATAAAAAGGTTTGGCAGGTTCTTATAAAGAATGTGGGCTCGATTTATTGAATTTGGGAATGTCGTATGCTCTAACATGAAGTTCAGTTAACATGGCAGTGGGGTGGCTGTATATGCAGGAATACATCAACCATCAATGTAATAACTAGATTAACCTAATAAAGGCACAGGATATTATCATTAATAGTTGAATAAATAGTGACATTAAAGTGTAATTACAGTGTTATGAATCAAAGCAGTATCTTATAACTAGAAATAGTTTAATCAATAGCGAAATTAAAGTGTAATGATAGTGTAATCAATATCCGTGTGAATGTATCACTAACCCACCATCACTCTACTTCTTGGAGGCAAGCGTGTAAACGGTTGGAAACACCACACGGAGGGGTTTTTCGTAGTCGGTGCCAAAAATAGCCTCCATTTCCCGCATGAGGCAGTCCACCGCATCCGGCTTGTCCGGGTTCGCCTTTTTCCAGTTATGATACCCACTCCAACTGCGGGCGAGAGCCTCGTACGAGCGAAGCGAAAATTGCTTCTCAATATAGAGTGGCGTACTGGCAGCATCGTCGTTGGTGGGGTGGAACTCATGGCGGATCACGTGCTCATAGAGCTCTGGCGTAGGCGTAAAGTCCCGGAGCCCGTCGCGATACCGGTTATGGCCGGGGTTCTCAAAGTATGGCCCAAAATAACGCTCGTACTCCGAGTCACCCTCGTCACGCGACAGCCCGAACGAGTACCGCATATGAATATCCGTGGCCTCCTTGCTATCCATGAACACCGGGTCAAGGTAGTGCCAGTAACAAAGAGTGCCGTGTGTCTTAAGGACACGGGCGCTTTCCCGGTAGAACTGGGGAATATCCATCCAATGCACACACTCGGCGGCCGTGATCAAATCCACGGAATTCGACTCCACGCATTTTGGCGCCTCCTCGCCCGACGCCTTAACAAACGTTAAGGATTTGCACACGGAGTCGGGTTTGGCGGTAGCCAAAAATTGCGCTTTGAGCTGGTTACATTCATCAATCATGGTCTGGGAAAGATCTGTACCTATGACTTTGGTGAAGTAGTCGGTGAGCTTGAAGGCTGCAAATCCGGGGCCACAGCCTACATCCATGGCCAAATCGGTTTTGCCCCCGTTCTTGGTGTGGTACGCCAACACGGCCTCGTAGAACTTGCGAGGATAGGT
The DNA here is from genome assembly GCA_002374735.1 of Metschnikowia sp. 13-106.1. Taxonomy (NCBI): domain Eukaryota; kingdom Fungi; phylum Ascomycota; class Pichiomycetes; order Serinales; family Metschnikowiaceae; genus Metschnikowia; species Metschnikowia sp. 13-106.1. The sequence goes on from NLAL01000183.1 coordinate 21,175, forward strand.
TGGGCGCGAGTCGTTGTAGTGAGATGAATTGAAGTTTTTGTCTCCGTAAGTAGCCATGATGGTTGAATAAGGAGGAGGGTCTGGGGAAGGGTTTATATAGCTTTTGGCGTAGCCCGTGAGCAGGTTAACGTGTTTAGATGCAGGCCTGATGATTTACCTGCAGTACGATTGAGGCCTCCGTCTCCGGCCCGGTACCGGCCAAATGACACATCCCGGTTCAGGACTTGGCAGCCAAGCGAGTTGTCAGAAGCCAGTACACCTTGGAAACAGTGGCACCAGGCCCCGTAGTTTCGGGGAAGACATCTGTACACCAGGCATATATGCACCCGTACACCACAGGGGGGCTGCAGAGCAATTGTTTATCCTGAGGGCTTAAAAAGCCTATTTTATTTTTAGAGGTTGCTTGCTCTTGTAGCTAGCACCCGGGAGTTTATACCGAAAAAAATTTAGCAAGGTTTAGTGGCGTGGTATATGCAGGATACACCATAATTACTCAATATTCAATGGAGCCACTAAGCAATGGCCTATTTTTTTTCGGTGTGCGCTCCTTTTCGCTGTGTTTCTATTGTATGCCATATTGTGATATTAATGGAGCATAACTTCAAGGAGCTCTATTCCACCACGTATTTCTATTTTTCTCCACCATGGATAGACTTACAACATCCCATCCTGACACTTCGTACAGTGATGGCTGTCAACGAGTACCTAGCATGTACGGAGCCGAGGTAGTTCGTATATGTTGTATGCAGGCCATTGTTAGAAAATAATGCTGAGCAGACCTTAGACGAGCGAAAAGGTATGACAGGTGCTGTGGCCTCGTCATATAAGACTTTGGTCCTGTAAAGTACAACTTGCATATCCCTGTGTATCAATGTACACTGAAGCACAAGTTGAAACATTCTGTAGACTCAACACCTTAGTCTTTTTTCTTTTTCCACTTATCTTTTTTCAGTTCTTCCATCTCATCTTAGTATGGTGAGGTGAAGAGGGCCGTATCGGATCAACATCATACAATAATGTCTGCGACGACCAAGAATATCACCACTATTGTTCTGCCAAAGTCATTTTGGTGAAATTTTTCTGGTGAAGTCTTTCAAACCACATTTTCTCTTTTGGAACACTAAAAAACAGCGCCGAATTCTTCTCCTGAGGAACCATCAAAGGATAAAATACATTCGTACCTTGACGTTACACAAGACTGCAACACCTTTTATGATGGATGAATCCAAACACGTCTTGCAATGAGTCCAGAAAGTATCACTTATACCCCAGTAAACTTGAGTAGAGCCACTAAAGGCCCTAAAGCGTAGACAACATTGGATAAAACAAGTACCAAACAGAAATCGAAACGGAAGTCGAGGAAAAGGAATAATCCGGTTTCGTCAGTGGACCAATAATCATGGACATTGGGCCCGAAGTCGATAAGAGTATCTCATCCACTTTCCAATGCCACTGGTAAAGACTTACCTGAAGAAATAGGAGGCCTTTAGATCATAAGAAACCAACCATAGTGAACAGAATTTGGCACACTTCCAGAGAAACCAACCATAGTGAACAGTTATGGCACACTTCCACAATGAACCCTTCCTTACACAAGAGTAGACCAATCCTTCTTCCAACAAAACACCCAAACACCCAAACACCTAAACAACCAATACCTCAGACTCATGAAAACCGTATCTGAAGCTCAGCAACTGGAACGTCTTTTTGTAGCCCAATGCGGAAAGACGAACAAAGCAAACACACAAACGAGTGGCACACTGATCGAGCGCATTAAACGCATTAAACGCATAGATCCAGAAATTATTCTCCGTGACCTCAATCTTCGCGATTCCAGAATTTGGAAACAGTGGGTTCAAGTATTCAGTAGAAAGTCAAAAGTGGGAAGTCAAGTAGTCAGAGGATTCCATGATGAAGACAAGGGTCATTTTTCACTGAATGGTTTCCTGATTGGGCACCAGAAAAAGGTATCATGTTGACTTCTCTCATGTCCAGTTGGAATTCAGTTTACTTGTATTCCACTCAACCTAATCTTAGCTTTTTCCTCAGGAATTATCTTTTTCTCGGAAAAAGGCTCAAACCTGGAATTCAAAACCTGGTTTTGGCTAGGTAAGAGGTAGATACCCACACCAAAGCACGAGAGGGAAAACGGAACGATGGACATGACTTGAGTTCCTTCAGAGACTGAGCATAAAACGAAATTAGCATTTAGGAGCATGCGGTCCTCATTCAACCTCATTTCCACTCGCTGAATGGTACGCCCGAAAGTGAGGATTTGATCTTTGAAACCAACATATCCATCTTTGCCTGTGTTCATGCTGATAGCATAATTGCCTTCCATAACAAACTGAGTTGCATTGCTACAGTGAGGACCGAAACAGAGGGCACTGAAATTGCCATTGTCTTTTTGGTAGGTCCGCTGTTCAAGAGCAATCATTTGCCCGGAAAACGAGACATAGAAAATGTAGGGCAAATTCTTGGACACCGACGAGGATATATTTTTCTGGTGTTCTTCCGAAGACATTTCAGGGCTCTGCACCTCCACCACGGCTGTTCCAGTATTTTTACCCAACGGCATAAAATACACCTCCACCTCGGAACAATGTGCAGACACGATTTTGTTGGATATGACTCTTGAGCGGTATATTTTGGAGCATTAATAGTACTTCGAATTAAGCACCTTGTTGTGCTCCTCAAGCTTCAATTTCGTTTGGTACACCGCAGGCCCCACATTGAAAAGGTCTAGATTTTCCATACTGTCCGACGCATAGAAATCGTCGGTGCCGGTGGCGATGCCATCTTGGGAAAGAAACTCCGTGGCTGTGGACACTTTTCCAGGAACAAATGCATTGACTCCAGAGCTAATGGCCTTGCGTTAAAGGGGCACAAGAGTGTGGTTGACTTTAGCGAAAAAGACCAATGGGTTGGCGGAGTCGGCCCAGGCTGTATATGCAAGAATAGAGCTAAACAACAAGTGCAATGTCTTCATGATGGTGTGAGATGTGCTGGTGGAGCAAGGTTTTCTGGTCTGGGTTTATAATCTCCAAAAGATGGCTTTGCACTCACTCATGAAAGCCTGAACTGTAGTTTTGAGAATAAGTGCTCACTCCCTGGACCTTGCATACTTCGTGCATGCACAATAGAGTCCCCTCTCTTCATCCTTCATCTTAGATCTGCAATTCAGAGGCAGGAAATTTATGGAAAATTATGATCTGGAGAGTCATATCAGAAGGACTCATGATCTGGAAAGTCATATTCAGAAAAAGTCATATTCAGAGCCAGTATTATCCAGAACTGTCATATTCAGAAATGTCATCAGAGCCAGTCTTACTCAGAACCAGTCATGAAGAGTCATTGCTCTGATGAGAAAACGATGATTAACCCTATAGTCATCCCCAGATAACGTGCTCGCAAGGGGTTCTGGAAAAGCACCTCCGGATCATCGGTCATGCTAAAGCACGATATACAGGAATATATCTTTGTTCCGGCCCAGATCAAATTTTCCATATTTTGCAACTGCATAAGTATTACCAACAGATCAAGGGCGACAGAAAAATGCCAATTTAAACGGGGAAATCGCCAATTTAGAAATACTCCAATTTGAAAGGAGGAATACTCCAATTTGAAAGGAGGAATACCCCAATTTGAAAGGGGTAAACACCGAATTGTAAAGGTCTTGTTCTCTTATATTGGACAGATATAGTCTATCAGTAGTGAGATCTGGACCTGTATACCTAGAACCATGGCTTTTTTCACATGGCTTTTTCACAAGATCAGGTTGATGAAAGCAGGACAACTCAGAATATTGCATTTTCAAAAAAAAAAAAAAAAACGCTAATTAGTCCTTTTTTCCAGGGTCTTATGAAGACAGATTGGACGACTCTGGAAAGTCAAAATTCGTAATGACAATACCAGAACTCAAACTTCATAGAATCCAGCTATGTGCATGAACTCATGGACTTATGGACTGCATGCTCCAATAAAAAGAAAGTTACCATGTCCTTCCAAATCGGTATACCCACAAAAAACCTCCAGGATCCACATGATCAAGTCCCCTTCCACATACTACTTCACGAAACGGCCAATTACCTGCACGTACTTTATCACTGGCATGCATACAACACATTTCCAAGTACCTTGACTCCCTACATTCCCCGTGCTCGTTGTCAATGTTTCTGTTGTGGCTATGATTGAGCAGTTTTTTCGCAAGCCATGGCCAGCCTCTAATCATATAATTGGGTCTCATGTGATCTGTATCTCTAGATGCAGGTCATACATAATTCATTAGAACAGGGATCGGGGAGTATCGGAAGGAGTTTAAATTATTTAACTCCTTGGGGACCCTTTTCACGCATACATCTAGAGGTCTTTCCATTACCATAGAGTTCAGTTTAGTGGGAACTCTTGGACCTTGCGGTGGATGATATCAGTGCAGAACATAAAATTAGTCTCAAACTCTGTCGAAGTTTGTCAAAGTCTGTCAAAGTCTGTCCCAAGGAGCTAATAGTCTCAAAACGTTCAATATCTCAAGATAGGTATACTTGGAGATGCACGTGAGCTATTTCTGGTAAGTCTGAGAGAAGCGGACATCTTGGTATGGGACATCGTGGTATGGGACATCTTTGTATGGAAGACGGTGATATGATTCTCTCAGATAATTTTTAAGAGATTAATCATCACTAGGAGTTGGGCGAGAATTCGAAATCGCGGTTATATAGTTTTGGAACCCTTGGCAACACTCCACACGCTTATACGGTAGGATCTGGACACTCCCTATAGCATAGAAAAGACGAGCTTAGCACACCCTATATTTTTTTCGATGACCTCAATGTCCACCTACTTCCCCAGTCACCTGATCGATTTAAAGACCATGTTTCGGAGCCTATTCCTGGTAGCTAGTTACTGAAAACATAAGGAACGCCGTATCCGCAAACGGGAAAGAAATTTTACTGACCATGAACCAGTCAAACGACCAACGGCAAACTAACATATTTCTAATACCTCAATAGTTTCATGCTGGCCCTAATTTATTTCGTTTCCTGATCCAGCTAGCTAACAAAGGTAAAGGTAATTAGGTGCATAGCTAAATTGGCCCTTAGTATTCCGTCTTTTTTATTTACGAAAATAGGTGAGGCGCGGGGGCTTTATATATTTGCAGCAAAGTTCCTTGTTTCAAATCTGAAACGGGGCGTGTTCACAAACGCACTCTGCAGCGCTCGCAACCGTGCATTTGCAGAAGCACAATCCTTGGCTCGAATATATAAAGCAGATATCCCCACCCTGGATCGAAGATATAAAACCAGGTATCCCCGCCCTGTATGTGTATACTTTTGCTGATCATTGACTCGTTGAGTTTCTGACTTGGTGAAGTTAATATCTTAATATGAATGAAAGAAGGCAATCATATGGAGAACAACTGTTGGCTTTAGCTTAGATTGGCAGTCACACAAGTCAATAATATCCTCAGCCAATCATATGACGGTAATTACATATAAGACGGGCAATACACTTGACAGGTAATGAATGACAATGACTATATACCATCCAAAAAGCGACCGAAAGGTATGGTAAAGGCTATGTACGGCTAATGGAAAGATGAATCCGTAACTGATAGCACTGCTCTTAGACCGAGTGGGAAGATCCAGATGGTATCGCTCGTTAAACTGGACGAGGAGAAGATCCAGATGGTATCGCTCGTTAAACTGGACGAGGAGAAGATCCAGAGAGACCTCGCAAGCTATAACCGGGATCTAACAATACTATACTATAGTATACTCCCCACCTTTAACATCCAAACTTTATCTATTTATTCTACTGCGAGACTGCATTCACTAGCTGAATAAAATGCAAGTCTTTTAATTATGGAGAGGTGAGCAGAAGAGATAGGGATTGACCCGATGGAGGAGACTAAGTGACCGACTCTCTCTCTGGCGCCTCTCTGACTCTCTGGCGACTCTCTGACTCAATTATAGTGTACCCGAGAGTAAACCATCGATGAACATGCATTTATTAACCATAGTCCTTGGCACTAGCACTCTATGAACAATTATAGTGCTGGAACAGTTCATCATGTCAGATAAGGAACCAGCGAAAAACTCTTTCAAGCTAAGAAGTTGAGGAAAGATTAAAGACTCTTGGACAAAGACTTCAAGGAACGAATTTCGCCCGATTGATAGAGCTCTTGGTGGTGGTACAAGGAACATAATCAATCTACTTGGGCTCATTGAATGCTTCCAATGCTTCCTGGAGAGAAGCTTCCTGGAGAGAAAACTTCAACAGTACCATCTTCCTGGAGAGAAGTACTTTTCACAGTACCACGTTGAATTATGGTATCGTGATAAGGTGGTGATAGTGTGGAGTCTTGAAGTGATGAGGTGGTATGAAATCAGAATGCATGGAGGGTGACCAATGGCATTACGATGATGATCCAGAAGCATTGGCAATGGAGGGTTGGATGGAGTGTGTCTCATTTCATATGCTGCATTCGATATCTGAAGATGGTTCACTCACGACTTGTGAGCTTAATGAAGCGAATCAAATTCATTCTCAAATTAGGCCATTCACTCATCATCTTCTATGCAATAAACCAGAATGGTTAGGGATGGAATGGAATGATGAATAACCACAATGAGCTCAATATGAGCTCAAGGCCAAGAGTGATTGTCCTAGTCGATCGTGAGATGAGTGAGTCGTTATTGGGTTAACCCACACAAAACGAGATATCACGATCTTCGGACTTTGTGCATCACATCTCAATCTCAATCATTCAGTCAACAATCATTCATCACACAGTCAACCTCACTCATCACTTAGTCAACATCACTCAATTACCGGTATCAATGGGTCAGGCCCTATCCTCTAATATCTTCTCATCCACTCAAAATCTGCTCAGCTGAGTTTCTTTTCTAATATCTTCTCAACTGAGTATCTTCTCAATTGAGTATCTCATCAATCACTCAATCCCGGGCCTCACTTCATCAGGTACTTCTAGTTTTAACCCGTTGAGTCACCCTTGTGTCGGAATCGACTCTAGCAGAGGGGTCTGCATCCAAGGCCTTATTCAAAAGATCGGCGTTCGTATTGACCGCATTCAGGCCCTTTTTCTCCACGTCTCGGTTCAACTTCTTCTCCGCTCTTTTGGCAAGAAACTCGCGGTACCGCTCCAAAGTGATCTGCTTTTGCTTCTCCTGGTACGCCTTTGCAAACTTATATTGAGTATCTGAGATCACGTCCCAGAAGGTGAAAAACGGCTGCGAGTAGTTGGAGCGGAAGCCCCAGTTTTGATGGTGGATGTCGTGGTACAACGCATTATTGGGGAAAAAAAGCTGGAAAGGGTCAAACGGCAACTTGTACCCGCAATGGTCGTCCACGGTTTTCATGGTGGCAAAAGTGTAGAGAATTAGGGCTTCCCGGGGCGAGAGAGCCGTGATGATGGACGCCAAGCCCGTGCCAGCAGTATCAAGCAAAAAACCCTCGATGGGGTCGTTGTAGAGTGCTCCATACGAGTACGGCACATAGAGCCGGTGGTGCCGGGAGTGGAACCGCCGGTAAAGGTACTTGTTCACGTGCATCAAGCGATGGAGCCAGTACTGCCACGTGTCAATAATACACACGGCCACGGCCAACCGTAAAAGCGACCACCCATAGTAATACAGGTAATACACGGCTGTGTCCGGCATATACCGGAACACCACCATCTGCTTGAGCCGCCACATACTATAGAGCTCGTGGCCCGTGGTGGGCGGCTCGTCGTACCGGTACACACAGTAGCCTACGATGGTCTGGATCACGTGCTGCAACACCACGTCCACCATCACCTGCCGCAACGTGGCCTTATTGCGCTGCTCCTCCTCTTCCGAGGGGTGGATACGGTACTTCTCCGCTAGCTCGTATACGTCCACGATATGGAAGAACGTGGCGTAGGTCCAGTATGCAATGACGGGGGAAAGGACCGCCAATACTCCGTCTGAAATGCCGGGAATGAGGTCTGGTTTGGGCACCACCACCCGAGGAGGGGGGAAATCCGAGGCTAGGACCCTCAGGATATTGTGAGCTGAAAACATGTGGGAGTTTTGATGGGGAGTTTTGGGTTTGAATGAGTCTAATGATGTCCAGATCTGGTGTTTATTGGTGTTTCAGATTTGTAAGGAGTGAGTTTCAGATCTGAGCTGTGCTTCAGGGCTGTTTCACGTGTGTTTCAGATCTGGATGTGTGTTTCACTGCTATTTCACTGCTGATTCACGCGTGTTTCAAAGTAGTTTGATGGGTGTTTCAAGGTGATTTTGTGGGGTTCAGAGTTTATGCTTGGGTCAGGGGCAAATGTGCGTTTCACCCTGTTTTATGGTGTGAATAGGGGCAGTGGAGTATGATGATTATTGCTTTTGTTAGTGGTTTTTTCTATGCGCATTTCGCAGCGCCAGTTTATATTCGCGAAGAGAGCGGAAGTCGGCCCAGGAATGACATGCACGGGTTTCTGCCGCCATCATCGGGAGGCACGGGTCTGTAACGGGGAGGGGTCTTGGTGCACGGGTTTCCGCCGTTTATTCCAAGGTGCACTGGTTTCTCTGCTTCCTGGACCATTCGCTTCTCTGCAGAAATTGACGGAACCCCGTATCAGCTTGGCTACTGCATTCCGTGCATAAATCTTATAGACTTGTCGTGTAATTCGCGCCAAGATCACCTATCAGGGTCTCATGATCCGAGGGCGGAAGTATGCGGGTGTGTATGCGCATACTGCGAAAGTGACACAGATTGAGTGCATGCATGTAAAGTCACAAGTGAGCACACGTGACGTATTTGTGAAACAAATCACGTGATGTATCACGTGTCAGAGAGACTGTATATACGTTTATCACGTGCATTTGCTCATGTGTTTAGTCACGTGTGTTGTCACGTGACCAAAAAGTCAATCATGGCCTGTATATAAACTGTGCATGGGTCATGTGCAATTCACGTGCAGTATCACGTGCCTCAACATTCCAACCGTCTCACCTTCTCATACTTCACAGCCATGTCGAAATCCAAACAGGCCGACGAGATCTGGGAGAGCACCGAGAAAATCGTACGTAAACCTTAAGCCCTCCTTTCCTCTAAACTAACAGCAGAACACCGAGCTTTTCACGCTCACGTACGGGTCCATAGTGGCCCAATTGTGCCGGGACTTCAAGCGAGACTACACGGAAGTCAACCAGCAGCTCGACAAAATGGGGTACAATATCGGCGTGCGGCTCATTGAGGAGTTCTTGGCCAAAACAGGCGCCCAGCGGTGCGGCAACCTCCGTGAAACCGCCGACATGATCAGCCGGATCGGGTTCAAAATGTTCCTTAACATCACGCCCACGGTGGAAAACTTTGCGCAGGACGGAAAAAGCTTTTCGCTTGTGCTCAGTGAAAACCCGTTGGCGGAATTCGTAGAGTTGCCCATCACAAGCGATCCGCGCATCCAGAAGGAGTTGTGGTATTCGCAGGTGTATTGCGGGGTTCTTAGGGGTGCTCTCCAAATGGTGCAGCTTGAGACGGAGGTGTATTTTTTGAAGGATGTGCTTCGCGGCGATGAGAAGACGGAGATGCGCGTGAAGTTGAATCGGGTGTTGAAGGATGAGGTGCCTGCAGGGGAGGAGTAAACCGACGACCTCCGACGACCTCCGATGACCTCCGACGACCTCCGACGACCTCCAACGACCTCCACCGACCTCCTACCGACGAACAAATGTCGGAGGTTGGATGTGGGAGAGGGAATTCGGTGACTGCAAGTACAAGTCGAAAATTGAAGCCTGAGTAAGAGACTGAAGTTGAAGAGACTGGAAGTTTGAGATTGCAGGTTGAAGTCAAAGACTGAAGACTGAAGAAGATTGCATGCTGAAGTCGGAGAATTTAGACTGAGGTAAGAGACTGAAGTCGAAGACTGGAAGCTGGAGATTTGATGCTGAAGATCTGATGTCGGAGGCTAGAGGCTGGAAGTCAAAATCTGGAGATCAAAAACTGGAGGTCAGAGACCGAATCTTGGAGGCTTTAGGTGGAGTCGAACACTGAAGGTTGCAAATAAGAGACTGGAAGTCTGAGACTGAAGACCGAAAACTAGAGACTGAAGACTGGAGACTGAAGACTGGAGACTGAAGACTTAAAGTCTGAGACTGAAGTCGATAACTGAAGACTGAGACTGGTAACCGAGACTGAAGTCGAAAACAGGAAGCTGGAAGCTGGATACTAGAGGTCGGGGATTCAAAGTCGGAAGCCAAAGACTGAAGACTGAAGACTGAATGAGATATCACGCTGAAGTCGGAGAATGAAGGTTGAAGAGCCCGGAAGTCAGAGACTGGAGACTGAACGTCAAAGACTGGAGACTGGAAGTCTGAGGTTGGGGTGGGAGGTTGAAGGTTGAAGACTGAAGTTGGAAGTCGGAACACTGAGACTGAAGTAAGAGACTGAAGTAAGAGACTGAAGCCTGAAGACTGAGACTGAAGCCGCACTCGAGACTGGAAGTAAGACTAGAGGTCAAAAGCTGGAGGCCAGATACTGGTAGTTGGAGACTAAAGACCAAAGACTGGAGGCTGAAGACTGAATGTTGGAGTTCAGGTCGGGTTCAATTAAAGTTCAAGTCCAATTGAAGCTCGTTCGAAGTTCAAGTTAAATCAAACTCCGTCTGGTGAATCGGTCAGGTGAAGTTCCTCTAAGTTTAAGTGCCTTGTGCTCGTTTGGATGAACGAGCCCGTTTGGATGAACGGGCTCATGCGGGTACTCAATGTCGCCCTGGTCAATATGCTACTAACGAAGCCATCCGTGGTTTCAATGACTCCATGGAGCGCTGCTATGCACTATTGCGCAAAAATAGTGCCCAAGGCCAAGATCGACCAGGAGAAACTACAAACATATGCTAGAGCTGGGCTGGAACTACCAAGAGCCATATTGAGGGCATGGCCAATAAGACTCTTGCATTTGGATAACGAGCTTGGTGTTGCTCAACTGAAGTTCGATTGTTCCGTCTACTATAGGAATATATCCACTCCACCCTCCGTCATTCCACTACTCCACCCTCCACCAATCCACCAATCCACTACTCCTTCACTCCACTACTCCACCAATCCACCAATCCACCATTCCACCAATCCACCATTCCACTACTCCACCCTCCACCAATCCACTACTCCACCCTCCACCAATCCGCTACTAGTAGCACTCTACTTTACTCTACTTGTCAAATCCACGATAGGTAGTGAAGCTACTGAGACATAAAAAAGCTACTATTAAAGATCATTGTTAAGAGCCTTCAAAATAGTATAGCAAAGCCTCTTAAATTCCTGAATATAAAAAAGGAACATGTGATAATGATCTCGAATAGGAAAATGAAAAAGATGAAAAGCTGCTGCAAAGATGTGTATATCTTCTCAGCCTTCTCGACCTGATCTTCTCAGCCTTCTCGACCATCTCAGCCTTCTTGACCATCTAATCGACCTTCATTGTACCGAAGACTAGGATGGCCGGAGATGACTAGAACAATGATCGCTTCTTTTGAAAAGTCATATAATCTCAGATTTCCCTTTTCGGAATCATCAACGAATAAAGATCACTTAATACTTAGAGTCACAAGAATTTAACACTGTTCTATACTGTACTGTACTGATGTATTACTGTACTAATGTATTACTGTACTAATGTATTACTGTACTAATGTATTACTGTACTAATGTATTACTGTACTAATGTATTACTGTACTAATGTACTACTGTACTAATGTACTACTGTACTACTGTACTATACTATACTGTACTACTGTACTAGTGTACTATACTATACTGTACTGTACTACTGTACTATACTATACTGTACTACTGTACTATACTCTACTGTACTACTGTACTATACTCTACTGTACTACTGTACTACTGTACTATACTCTACTGTACTACTGTACTACTGTACTATACTCTACTGTACTATACTCTACTGTACTACTGTACTATACTATACTGTACTCCACTATACTCCNCTGTACTATACTCTACTGTACTATACTCTACTGTACTACTGTACTATACTATACTGTACTCCACTATACTCCCTATACTATACTATACTATACTATACTCCACTATACAGTACTCATGCCTTCTAGAACCCAACATGGATTCGAAAGAGCCAATGGGATCCACAGGTGAATCACAATCCGAAGGCTGGCTGTTTCAGGAAAAAATCCTAAAAGATTACCCGAAACCCCAAGGAAGGATTTGGAGCTACAGGTCTGCCTGATTACATGAATCTTGGGATTCCTCCCTGTCATATTACCGTATTCGAATATACAACTGATAGAAACTTTAGTCGAATATACAACTGATGAAAACTTTATTCGAATATACAACTGATAAAAAGTTTACTCGAATACACAACTGATAGAAACCTTATTCGAATATACAACTGATAAAAAGTTTATTCAGTATGCCACCGGCCCACTTTAAGTTCTCTTACTTGTTCTGTAGTGTCTTCAAGATCAGTACGTCTAAGATGTACACCATACGTACTGTGAGCTACACACACAATTAAAACCTTTAGTCATCTTTCATCGAATTTCATATTACCTTCCCATTATATAGGACACCTTATGATATCTTGTTGTGTATGGCTATTATTGCTTGTATGAAACACCATATCCTCAATCCCTGTATGCGTAGAATACTCCGTATGCACTCTAAAAATATACATAAACCTATACTTCTACATCTTATGTTGAGTGACCTTGGATTGAATGTGTTTAAATTGGCCTTTATGGCCTTGACCTGCAGGATACCGTTGAAGCCAAGGTGTTGAGAAAAGTCCTACGAGCACTAGAATTGAGTATTTGGTGTCGGTGTATTCCCTAACGAGGCTTAGCTTAGGCTCAGTCTCTAGCCATACATACTCTACTGTACTAGTGTACTATACTCAACTGTAATACTGTACTATACTCAACTGTAATACTGTACTATACTCTACTGTACTAGTGTACTATACTATACTGTACTAGTGTACTATACTATACTGTACTAGTTTACTATACTATATTGTACTAGTGTACTATACTCTACTGTACTACTGTACTATACTCTACTGT
>NLAL01000323.1:0-12586 GCA_002374735.1 Metschnikowia sp. 13-106.1
CACCTCGTTTAGGACTTTGGTCTTGTAAGGTACAACTTACATATCCCTGTATATCAATATATACTAAAACATAGGTTGAAACTACTATTAGCAATGATAATTCGCTCTTTTCGGTTGCTACGTTGGGACCCCAATTTCTCAAAAATGCTTATGTTGTGTACGATTTGGAGGCTAATGAGATCTCTATGGCTCAGGCAAGATATTCTGAGAAAGAGGACTTGGAGGTGGTCAGCGGTCTCATTCCACGGGCCACGAGAGCTGCTAGATACTCATCTAACTACCTCGTAACTGACACCAGTAAGTTGACGCCAGGGAAATTTAAACCTTCACACTCCAAACCACAACCCCCAAAAAAAGTATTAAAACTCTGAGTTCCACGTACGTCTGTGTTGATATTCTTAGCTATTGGTCCCTCTTGAGACAGGCCTTTTAGGCGATTGTTCTTCAAAGGTTATATGAATATATGGAGATATAAATTGATATGTTTGTAAATTCTCTACTTTTGTTTCCATAAAAATAGAATTGTATGCTTTACCTGGACATATTTCGGGAGTATGAGAATCTCCTATATGACAGACCGAATCTATGGAGTCTCCTGACAAAACTGCAAAGAATCACCCTAATATACCGGCTATACTTATTTAATAATGACGGTCTTTATTCAAGTTCTTGCAAAAATTCTCAGTCAATATATTGAACATCTCCTCCATCGGTACACAAGCGATTCAGGGCCGGAGATAAGCCAGAAAGGCGACGCCGCATACGCGATCATGCAAGGGGTGTACAGAACTTGCAAGATGTACATACACGAATAAAAATAGATCCTTAGCTCCACTATAAGTAAGACACCATCGGAATATCAAAGCAGTCTAATTTGTTTGATCATGTAGCAAAATAATACATATAACCTACCACCTCGCCTCGCTATTGTCCCGGCCTTTGCCAGTCTCATTCACGTTATTCTATATACTATATTCCTGCTTGTCAAATATTTATAAAGGAATCATTGAATGGAGCGGAGGGTAAAGTTACGTAATAGAATGTCCATTAATTAAAACATTAATCTTAAATGGCATTCCAACAGAATTATGAGTGTTATAGATGTTTCATCACTGTATTAAATTGGGGGGCTTTTAGGACTGCATCAGCACCCCAATATAATATCAATTCTACACCATTAAAGGCATCTCCAAAAGGTTATCAAGCGCTTGTTCTAATTTTACAACGTCTGTATGGACATTGAGTCCGCCAGACCCAGCACAGTATTCCAAACTCCAAATGGTTCCAACTCTTCGTCATCCCCATTGCGAAAATCTTGCACAACTATAAAATCGAAATCAGTTTTGCCTATATGGACATATATTCCACGAGTTTTTGTTTTTTTATTGTAAGGCAAAACATACACTTCTACCGGAAAACAATTTTCAAATTCTCCACTGGAGGTGATCACGCGCAACCCGCTTTTGATACTCAGGCACGATGAGAGATTTTGGTTGCGGAGCCTCATATCAGCATCTAAAATCAATTTAGTTGGAGGGATATCAGGACCAAAACAGAGACCCTCTTCATAAACACTTGCATACCCAGGGGTAGATGTGTCTTTAGTAAGAGCCATTCCATTTTTTAAAGTGAAAATTACAGGTTCACTTGCCGAGTCGCCATAACAAAATGAGCTGCGGCCATCGCTTAGCCCATCAAACTCTTGGCCAGAGAGAGGTACTAAGGAACCATCGAGTTTGACAAAGAAAGCCGCCGAATGAAGGTTTGTAGCCCAAGCAGGCACGGCAACAAGAACGATCAACATCAAGTCAGTAATTGTCATGATGGTTTATGATTTCTTTGGAGACAGCACAGTCTATCGAATAAATATATAGGGCGGCCAACGGTTGCAGATATGCTGCGCAACCAACTATTCGTTTTGGGAGTCGCGTACGGCTTTGGAATGATCGTCTATGAGAATCTGGGAACATACCCCGACTCTGGCATACCTCATGCAAGTAGAGCTTGCTGATATCAAGACATCGACAACCTTTGGAAACTACACATGTTGCATTACAGGCATAAGAATGTGATGCAGGTTAAGCATACAAACGCGTGGTTTGGGCGTATAACACAATGGAAAGATGGCCTGATCCCCAACTTCATAGAAAAAATAGATCGGTCAATATGTAAAAGAGCAAAACACAGCTGCAGCCTAAAACCCTTGCTTTCCTTTGCTAAAAAATACTTTATGTTGAGAGTCAATAGCCACACCTTAATTGGTTCTTGAGAAAAAGAGAAATAGGCACTTAATCCCCCACAAAAGTACCTCTTGCTTACCTGACCTTTGGAAATATGCAGTCGTAAAGCGCAGATACCTCTTGGAAGTGCACATAAACAGTTTAGGCTTGTCTTTGGCTGGGTTTCTGCCAAACCTTGCATCAAATCGCACACTATTGTTTAGAAGAATCTGACATAATTACAATTCGCGAAAGACGTGAAATCGAATATGAGGCCACTTTGGTTTCGCGTTTTTGACTTTTTCTTTGAATATCTCTCTTTTTTTTGTACCACTTTGTTGGCACGACATAGAGTGTTAGGACCACCTACGACTATGCTAGATGCAAATTCCACACATCTAGCAATTAAACAGACATCCCCAATATAATTCTTTATCTCACTTGTTTTTGAAACTAATCACCTATTTCTCTAAATATTTCATCCCTCTTATAAATATCTTTCAGTTAATACTCCTGGACATAATGTATCTTAAGTAGATTCATGTTTCGGAACCAAGTGCTCCTTTCGAGTCAGTATAGAAGAGTTGCGTCCTGGTGTCAAGACTATTTTTCTGGTTTGTGAAAATTTGCAGGGTTAGATATTTTGTATAGTCATATTTCAGGAGAGTGTCGGATTGGAATCGTAAATGACCTACACACAGACACAAGGGTCGCTGAACTTGGGTTCGTTCTTCTGAAGAAGGGAAAAAGTTGGAAGTATTTACTGGCAAATCTGTAGAGCCAAATCCTTTAATTCATACAAGGACATAATATTTCAAAAGTCAGTTTCTCTCAACTTCTTTATCGGACAGATTCTGCGCCAATAAACTAATAATTTGAGTAGACTGGTTTGAACTGACTAACAATCGTGTAGAAATTCAGATAATCGATTGAAGAAGATAGACTGATTCTTGTGACTACACTGACACTCTCTGAATCGAATAAACTTTTTTTCTGGAGAGAATATGCTCAAGCCATTGAGTGTCAGCCGCACGGCGTGAGACGCACGGCGTAGATGGTGTATGGGTCCTTCCTGAGGCACAATTGGCATGTGCCGCGGCATGTGCTGTTAGGATGATAAACCATTCCCTCAATTCAAATTATGAGCTGAATACATTTCTCAGGGACTCTAAATTAAAAAAAAAAGATCAAAATCAGGAGATTGAAGTGGAGACGTCACAATAAAAGAAAAGTTCATTAAGTTTCAAACTCTGCTATTGTCTATTCAAAGCTATCTGACACCAATGCTAATCGAGATAAAAATAAGTGAATTTTGATAAATCTATTTTTGAATGCCTTGTGTGTCCTCAGTAGTGGCTAATTTTAGAAAAGAGTGCGAGAGCGCCACTTTTTATATAGGATTGGCATCCCCTTATTCATGCGGGAACTTCATGCGTTTAACTGATACAACTCAAAAGGGTATTAAAAGGCACACTTGAAGCCTTTGCTGCATCATTGAACAAACACTGCTACTGAGAAATGTTACATTTAGTCCTCCAATTTTGAAGTGGACTAATTTTGCCCCGACGCTTGCGGCACCGTAACTGATCAGTTCAAAGGCTTGGTTGAAGAAAGGGACTCTAGAATTATAACTCAAACGAGTAAGATTCGGAAGCTTACTGTAGCACAAAATAAATGAAGCCCAAAATGGATCCAACTTTGGCGAATGAAAGTGTTGTATTCAGAATTTCTTGTACTGCTGCGATGCTCCGAGAGATAACTAATAGAGAAATCTATAACAAGGGAAAGTATTAATTGTTAGAGCCTTGTTGCATTTCCAAAATGTAGTCAGTGATGTATTTTAATAGGCCCTGTGGAAGAAAAGTGGAATTATCTACATTTAACGCGTCGGGAATGTAGCCATGTAATTGAGACAAGCGTCTGTGAGAAGTGGACATGGTGTTGGTATGGCAACCAAGTTAGCATTGATGGAAAATGTTGAGTTAGTGCAGGATTCTAGTAGTTTCTACGTAGGTAGTGTCCTTTCCAATAAAATCAACTCAAATGTTACTTTGAAAGATATGGAGTTGGAGGTTAGCATTACTCAAAAGCTCAGTGGTGTAGGGGCTTTAGAGAAAGAATTTCCCAGGGCTATTTCGAAAGCTTTTCAGAATATCATAATAAAAACAATTTGGAAGAATAGGAAATATGTAATATAGGAGAATTTTCTATTTTAGCAAAATTTACAATTAACAGGAACATATAGGTGGGCAGGTTTCGCTATTGTTTGTACAGTGAAAGGTGTGCGACGTTCATTCATCATATTCGAAAGTTGCTAAAAGAATGATCTCTGTAAATTTACAATTTCTGAAGGAGGAACCAATAATTATCATACAAACCACGATTCAATCAGATTTTGAGCCTAAATTCGAACCTTATAAGAAAAAATTGTTTCTTCAAAGTCATAAGAATTATTCACATAAGCTTGAAAAGTTTTCTTTTTTTTTTTCGCGGGAGTCTTCAAGCTAGCCAGCATCGGAGATAAGCCAGAAAGGAGAGGCCGCATACGCGATCCTGCAAAGGGTGTATAAAAGATCCCACACACATAAAAATAGACCCTTGCTTCCACTACGCGTGGAATGCGAGCTATAATCCTGGGCCTTATTTTCAGGTACATTACCTTTGCCTGTAAGGAAAAATCTGGCCCTTTTCTTAATTCAAGAAAAATGCACAGCACTGGTTACTATGCTCCTATCAGGATAGGTGCAACTATGCTGTTTCTACTACACCCAATATAGGCCGTATAATACTGAATTCCCTTGTTTTGGGGCATTATATAATCAACAAGTACGTAGTCCTAGCAGACAATACAATTTTTTGCAAGAATTTTAGTGCTTCAGCTGCCTATGAGCTCTTCCTTAAAAAAAGGGAATTTTCATAGCTAACATTAATCAAAAACGGACCTCAACCCATTATATTATTCTCAAAAAAAAAAACAAAAAAAAAAAAACAATTTGCTGACTTCTTCTAAAGTTCTCTTTGATCTAGAGGCACTACATATCTCCTTACTGGTATTTCTTTAATAATAAATTCACAACCTCTTTAGTTGTAATGTTGATTACATAAGGCAGCATGAATTGAGCACCAGATAGTATTTTCGCTAGTAAATAAAATATTCAATTGATACTCATAAAACGGGGTCCAAGTAACTACGATTTTCCATCAAACAAGGGATACCCCGTATGCTATTGCTTACTATGCTTCAATGATTGAGGGTATAGTCACATGTTATACGTGTCTCCGGTTCAATTATCTAGTCATGTATAAGGAGCTTTAGGTGTTAGCAGGTTAAATAAGAAGTTCATTTGCTACCATCTTTCTGAAGCTCATGGATTCCATTTTCCTCTGGCACATATTTTCCAATCGCCATTGGGTATGTTTTCTAGCTCACTCAGATAAAGGTTCTCCTTAAGTTTCTGACTTATATCATCTAGTATTCTCAGATACATCTTCTCCATTTTGCTGTGCTTTTGAGCTTTCTCAGGAGCAGAATTTTGCTTTTCAATAAGAGCGGGTACATGTTTCCTATGTTTCCCTGACCGGTGCAATTTTTTTACGGCCGAATTCGTTATTTTGTCGTAAGGCAAGAGGTAGAGGTTTACCTCAAAACAATCACCGAGTGGAGGGCCATTTGTTTGATGCATTATACCACGCATATTGCTTTCGAAAATATCACACGAGTAATAAGGACCACCAAGAACTTTCTTTTCACTGTCAAGCCTCCATTTATTCGGAATAATATAATGTCCAAATACCACTGTGGAACCGAGAAACCCTAAAAGACCCAGAATGGACTCATATTCGGTGGACGCATAATTGTTGTGCACACTGAATTCGACGGGCTTAGCCGACGAGTTTCCATAAGCAAGTACACGTAATTTAGGGAAGGAATCTTCAAGAGATTTACCTGAAAGAGGTACCAAGGCACCTTCAATTTGAGCAAACATTACTAATGGGCGCTTACCCCAAACGGTGGTAACTGTGGTAATCACAAGAGAGGCGAGAATTAAGTGAAAAGTCATTATGGAATTCTTGAAGCTCCGGAAGAGATGGAAACTGGTATGCTTTATGTGAAGACAAGGTGGGCAAACATGTGGTGTAAATATCAGTCTGTCGTAATGTATGCATCTTTTCTGCACACAGGGCCAAAAGGTTGCTAGTCGAGATGTATGAGGTTCCGCCATACTACTCGTGCTGCATGATATGCAAGACAGCGAAACTAATACAGGTCAAGCATGCAAACGCGTGACTTGCGTAGATAAAGAACAAAGGAAAAGTGGTCTGATTGTCAGCTTTATGTGTATATTGGAGGAGTTTTTATGCGAAGTTACTGAGAACGGCTGCAATTCGCGGAAAATATGTTTTCTCTTTTGAAAAGAGTTGGTCCCTAGCAGTGAGGAACAATGTCCTTTGTTTAATGCGTAAGGAAAAAAGAAGTGTGATTGTAATGAATACTTATTCTATACTTCAAAATTCTCTTAATTTCTCGGCTCCTTTCAACTCTGAAGTCGTTTATGCTAATACGCTTGTATATTTTGGAAGTGTGGTTTAGGTGTTCTCAATTTTTTCTCAGTGAAATTCATAACCTTCCAGTCTTCCCTTGTAAACTGCTTCTGATTGGAAAATCCAAATCTTATTAGACAATCTAAATTGAGAAAATCGAATCTTAATTAATGCATTTCATAGATTTGGTGTACTCAACTGACTCGAACTTAAAACTTTAACATTTAGGCTTCGGCCTTGCTTCACATCTATGTTGTGAATGCCAACCTGTACCATAACGAGATATATATACATTAATATTTTCATATTCATGTCGCTTTCACAAACAGAAGCGAGAAGAAATTCCAGCTGGGACGCTTATTTTCTTGGATCAAGGGAATAACTTTAACGGCTTTTAAGTTCAAGTACTTGCACAACTTTCGAGAGTCTGATTCGGTGTGAATATAGTGATCGGGCCGGTTGCAAAACTTTTTCTATGCTATGTGTTTTAAGAATTCTAATTGTTCAACAGAATTCTGTTACCTTTGGTGTGTCATTCTAGAGTACTGAATTACAATTTTAAGATGAATTGAGGAGGGCTCAAGTATGTGAAGGAAAGTTACTTTGATTATGTACTTTGTAAAACGATAAATGGCCTTCTATAATTTTTCAAAACAATATGATTACTCCAAGCGAAGTACAGTGATAATAGTAATTTTGGAGAAAGATATATTCACACTTGAAATCTTCAGGTTAGTGTACAGAACCTTTCTCAAGCAACATTGTTGGCTCCAAAAGTCAATAAAATTATTTAATGATAGATTCGATGCAGTATGTTATCTTAGACTAAAATCACGATATCAAAAGTAGACTTCTAAGGTTTCGAGCCTTGAGCTAGACATTCTACCTCACAATTAAAGGCACAGTTACACAATTTATCTTCTTGATAAGAATCAACAAAACCACACGTAAGCAATAGATACAATTGTGAAATTTTTGTAACACTTCCAGTCCCTAACAAGCAAATTTGCCTGCGGTTTATCAAAAGAAGAATTTCGGCTACTGTGTCTGTTGAAAAACACAGACCGCGAATAATAACCTTGCTGTCTTCAAAGCCCCGCAGTCACGTGCGTTACTGCGGCAATGTTGAAGGCTCATCCCAATATACCAGGACAAGCTCACGCTATTTTATGAGTACTGAAATAATTGAGAGAGGCAAACTTTCCTAGGAACATACCCACTAATATTTTTTAAAGTAGCTCACCAGAGGTACTGATGTTTGCTGAGGACCTGGATTGATTCTCAACAAAGCTTTTGTCCGGCATATAGAATAGCCACTGATACCTACACCTATGCAAAATCGGTATGATGTTAGTATGGCATCTGTATGGACAATCAACGGCGTATTTCATATCAGCATAATGCGAAAATGGTTTCAACCATACAGCAATGTAGGCATACTTATTCATATGAGTAGTGTGCTACCCATACTGGTTCCACCGTAAAGAGTTGAGCGTGCCCATTTGCCCATTATCATTAAGTTTGTTCATGTACACACTGAACGAGTCCAGTTGATATATATACATTAGAACGTCTCTGATACTAATTATATCGAGGGGTCAAATTGGTTAAGTTTCCTTTGCTTTTAATTTAAAATGCCACATGCTGTGGAGACTTGCTATTTTTGCCCATAACATAGGCTGTTCGTATAGAATGTTGCTTACCCATAATGGGCCTAACGAAGTTCTTGAGGATGCAGCAATCTAGCAACCTTAGGCAAGCACCCACCCTGCTTTCTCTTTTTAAAAACAAAAAGACCCTTCTACCGAATAATGAAAAAATAAAAATAAAAAAACAGATATTTTATACACCTGTTCAAAATACCACTCCATTGCTGCAAAATTGGCGCATTCACTATTCATGTATGCAGTCCAGCTGTTTTAAAAGATGAAAGCTCAGATTCCTCAGCAAACAGGTCTTTCTCAGTTCGCACTTTTTCCAAAAGTTTACCAACGAATGGCAATGTACACTGGGGAACTATAGGACATGCCATTAATCAGAAACACCACCAAGATATTTTTACATAAGTAATAGTTATTCACTGAAAGAAGATCAATACACTCATAGATTTTGTTTTGATTTGTTATCTATGATGGCATAGAAACACAGCAGTCGTCTTAAACAGCATACCCAAATGCTAGACCTTTGGCTTCAAAAATTCTTTCTTATTGCTCAAGGAAATATGAATAAAACTTGAATCTTGTAGCTAGAATTTTGAATGGTCACTTTAACCAGTGCATTCCTTTTAGCGCTTATAATAGCCTTGCCCATCACTTCGTTATTGAAAGTGAGCAATGAATCATCATTTCAGAAAACGAAGGCGCACACTCATGAAAATCCTAGAGTTTGCTATACTTGACTCTTGATGCTATACTCACCTTTTCTATATATGTTAGAAAGGTCTAGCTTTCACATCATTCTTGTGTGGAAGGTTTAGCAGAGTCACAGAAGTCTATATAAGATGGAACTCTCGTCCATATCCTAGTGTGAGTTAACTAATTAGAGTATTGTCTAGGAGGAACATATCAAGATGTCCTGTACTCCCACACCCATCACCTTGATGAGACTATGAACTTTATGAAATATGGTCCATATGTTACACTGGACTGTACTCCTTAGCCATTGAAAGGACCTCCTGATGTACTCACTATAAAGATAAAAATAGTGTTAACTAATCTAAATTCGTAAATGCTGCACATAATATTTTCTAAATTGAACTGCT
The DNA here is from genome assembly GCA_002374735.1 of Metschnikowia sp. 13-106.1. Taxonomy (NCBI): domain Eukaryota; kingdom Fungi; phylum Ascomycota; class Pichiomycetes; order Serinales; family Metschnikowiaceae; genus Metschnikowia; species Metschnikowia sp. 13-106.1. The sequence continues at coordinate 9,523 of NLAL01000323.1, forward strand.
GGTTCTTTGAACATCTATATGTTGGCTCTTAAACACTCTGCTGAGGGTTCAACAGCTACAACTGTTGCGCGTTGGCATAAACCCTCGCATAATCTGGAACTGTTATGACGTTGGTCTCCAATAACTCTCATAAGTAAGGTGCTTTAGTGTTTATCTTCAATCGCTCATATTCTTATCTAAACTCTATGTCTGTGCTCTCTTCTCAGTATTGATACCCTTCAAACATGACCGGGATCCCAGATAGATAGAGTTCTCCTTAGAATCCTTTCCTGTATTCATTCCGGAGCTCACTCTTTTCCGGTGTCCCAATTGAAACTCTTTCGATTCCTGAATTCCAATCGGAACCTTTCCGATTGCTGGAGCCCAGTCGGAGCTCTTTCTATTCCTGGGGTCCCGTCTCGGGCCTTCAACCTCATTTGGTCCCGAGGGTTTAGTTCATCCCTATACACAGGATACAACCCTCGGAACTTTATTCGATGTCGTCAACACCGCCTGGTTTCATCTGCACACTGCATTCCTAGACACATGTGAGCCTGTCCCACTTTTTCTCCATATACTGCATATAAACTACACTGCATACTGCACATAATGATTGTCAGTGTTGAACTTGTGGGACATGCGTCGTGGGAAAACCTGTGAATGCGAATATCGGTGAAATTGGTTGTCTGGAGGTCAACGACAACACACAGGTACGAGATGAAATGGAGACGTTCCACAAGTCCCAATAAGGCAGGACGCATATTCCTCATGCACATTCAGTGATGAAACACCGGGTTTCGGGTGTGTAAGTCCCGACGTTTGACTATATATAGAGAGGATCCCGCTCGAGGTTGAGCGGTATCGATTGGGTGAAGAAGATCACTAATGTCTAGTTTAGGAAAGAATATAAGTGACTAAGATGAATCCTGATGCACCATACTTGAGAGAATTAGTGGAGGCCACCGTCATAACAATTCCAAACTATGCGAAGGAGTGTGCGAACGCTCAACAGTCAGCTCCATATTCAACACTCCTTAGCCATCACCGATATAATCACCTCCGATCATCCTGGTATTCCGTACAATAAAGGCTGAGTAGAAAGTTGAGTATGAGGGTGAATAAAAATGAACATTGTATCAGGTAGAGAGGTTTCATACCCCCCCTCAAGATCGGTAAATACTTAAGGAGTTACACGAGGGCTGTTTTTGGTGGATCTGGGTGTAGAGGACAACTTGATGTGTTCCTCACAAACGATATTCTGATTAGTTAATTAACACTAGAATTGGGGCCGGAGTTCCAACTTATATAATTTCTGAACTGTGCTAAACTTTCGACATAACGATATTATGCTGGAGCCGATCTTGTATCAAGAATCACCAAGGCAAGTATAACACACTCTATACTCTATGCGCCTTCCTTTTCGGGAGTGATCAGTCATTGTTCATTCTGAACAAGCATCCTTCCGTAGAATATAAAGATCCTGCTTTCCGCTACTTTTTCTAGTCTTCAATAACAAAATGCATTGCTTCTCTGTTGATTTCATGGCGCTTTTGGCCCAGTGCTTAGCCAGCTGTCAACCGACAAGTTTCTTGGAAAAGGATTCAAAGCTTTTTTTTCCGCTACCCCTTGAATGAGAATCTGGGATGGGACAAGAAGTTTTCTGAAGATGGCTATAAACAATTTGGCTACCTTGGTTACATGGATAATGTGAAAACAAGCGACTTTTCCGTGTCTAGCAACGTCGCAGCATCAACGACTTTCCCATCACAACCTTCAATTATTCCATCAATTTGAGTGTCTACTTTAAGGCTTCCCAAAGAGGTGAACACAAATTCACCATCAGTGGCATTGAAGGAGCATATTTGAATGTGTTACGGGGGACCACCTGTGACGAAGACCAATCGGGGCTCGGAACGGGGGGCTTTAACCCTCTCCCTTCTAAACCTCAGCAAGCGGGAGAAGTCTTGAGTGAGAATACTGGCTCCCTCTTCTTGAACAAGGGAGTGTACTACCTTTTGGAGCTAATCTTCTTCAACCCGTAGCACAGCAGCAGTTTGAAAATCTCGATCACACTTCCCGATGGATCTGGCTTTAGTGATCTTGGTAAAGTGATTATGAAGGTGGAATTTTCCAATTCAAAGATTATAAAAAGAGAATTTGATGGAATTCTTGGTGAGCGGGAAGGACATATAAGAGTCCATGTCATCATACCAAAGACATATGGACATTCCATCAAAAACATGGACATTCGAAAGACTATCATGACTTCTCCATGGGTTCTGGTGAAAAGTGATACTACTCGTTTTTCTCCGCGTTGATGCTGGTTTCCTTTGAAATGACCACGGCGAACCTGCTAGTTTATATACTTCCTTACTGCTTCGGGCTGGGTGTTTGAAGTGGAACATAACTATGAAGAAGACGGTGCATCTGATTANCTGGGTGTTTGAAGTGGAACATAACTATGAAGAAGACGGTGCATCTGATTACTCATCTGACGAAGAAAGTGAACCTACTTCTACTGCAGCTCCAATCCATGATATAGATGCTGATGAAATCGACAGCGAGTACGACCTGTCCTCTAGCGAGTCCTCCTCTGACAACGAAAGTGAACCTACACTAAGTTGTGGTGGTTATGCCAGAAAGTACGAATCTGACTTGGAAAATGAAGCTGAATTTGTTGGAGCAGATGTCTATGCAAGATGAAAGCTGCCTTCTACACGTATCCATTGAATGATTATTTGGGATGGGGAAATAAATTATTCAACAGAAGGCGTCTTGAGAAAACCTTTTTTTCTGTCTATATTTTAGTATCCATTAATAAACTGTTCTACCCCGGTTATGTCAGGTACTCTGTTTACTATGTTCATTTGCCGATGATCCCTCCGAGGGAGGAATCTGAGGTGCTAAAAAACTTCTAGAGGAGAGGGCGTGCGACTTAGCACAAGAACAATAGCAATAAACGACGTCCCGACATCGTACAATGTTGGGCCTTAGCGTTGATATGGCCATTGTTAGGATTAAACAGTGAGGGCTTAAAATACCTCATTAGGTAGGACACTACATATGGTGGATCTAACATAAACAG
>NLAL01000289.1:0-16414 GCA_002374735.1 Metschnikowia sp. 13-106.1
TATCACTTCTTATCAATAATGCTGGTGTTCGACATAATGGACTGTTCCTTGGTACTGACCAAACAACTCTACTGCGGGTGTTTAACGTCAACACATTCTCGCCAGCAATTATTTTACGAACAGTTCTTGGGGCTCACGTGTCCCACCATCGTCATAAGTTTCTTAGTGTGGTTAATGTTTCTTCCATTTTGGGTACCTTTGGACCTTGCAATCTTCTGGCATACTCCGGGTCCAAAGCGGCCTATATGCAGTTCCACGAATGTTTAAGCGAGGAATTACGTCCATATCCAGAGATACGAATGTTACTAGTACTACCTGGACAATTAGATACGGTCATGTTTGGTGATGTTATTCCTAGCAGGCAATTTGTGGCCCCAGTGGTGGACCACCGGATACTAGCACAGAAGATCGTGGCCCGAGTGGAGCAGGGAGGCACGGGTGTCATGTGTGAGCCTTTATATGCCAACCTTCTACCAGCCATTAAAATAATGCCTATGACGATTCAAAGACTAGCACGGTGGTTTTCCAAGATGGACGAGAAAATCAATGTCAATGAAGAACACTAAATGGAAAGTCCCTGGATGACAGACCTGTATATAGAATATATGCTGCCATCTTCAAGATAGCAAAACACCATGACACCCAAGTAGACATGTGCATTTTATGCCATGGCTCAGGAGTTACTATTGAGGATCATTGGGATTTCTTCTCCAAAAGACCCTTGATTATCGCGGATGTCTCACTCTCATTCAAGTAGCCAAACGCATCAAACATCTTGGTGAATGGAATGTTCTCCTCAAGAGCCCTTCCATCGTCAAACACAACCCTCACTCTGTATACCGGCTCGAAAGGCTTGGTCGAAGTATACACCGACACCTTGAGCTCTTTGTTGTAGCCAATGTATACGTTGTCCTTGTACTGCGGTGCCTTGTTGAGGTAGTACAACACAGTGCAGATGACAAAGTACACCACAATGAGCGCCACAATCACATAGTAACTATCCTTAAAAGAGATCTTCTTCTCCAAATAGTATAGGAAGCCACTGATGGCCACGGTGAGCAACCCTAGCGCGAGCTTCAAGTCCACCAACGTGAACGACTGCTCGTATCCTAATTGCAGGAGTGCCTGGGGGAGGAAATCATCGGCCTCTGTTTTTAAGTCCACAAGGGAGCTGCAGTTAGTAAATTGATCCTTCCACTAATGATTCTGCTTGATGGACATACTTTAAGTTGACCTTTTTACCCATGTTACCTTGGATCTAGGAACGGATGATGTGTCCGCTGGTGAATACACCGCGCACGGTCACGTGGGTCAGCAGGCTTGCACACCTGTCACACTTTTTTAATAAATCCTCCATAATTCTGTCAAGTTTGTCAAATCTGTCCACACTCTCTTTCAGATTCTGTTCAAATTATGTCATTTTCTGTTCAATTTCTGTCCACAATTCGCTAACAAAATCTTTTTCCATTATTTCATCATCTCTTTCCCCTTTTCTGACCGGTATTTTTTTGTCCTGGGCTTCACTCTGTTTCACAATCGCTCTTGGACTGGTCATATGTCCGACCATGACTTCTGACCACGACTTCAATTTTGACCACAACTGTTTGACCTTGACTTTCTCAATCCAGAATTTTCTCTCAATTTTCTATGAAGAGAGCAACACGTACTTTTTCTTTTTCTTGCCCTTGGGGTTCTGAGCCTGCTGCCTCTCGATCTCCTCACGTGCCTTGCGGAGCATCTCTGCAGTCTCCCAATCGTCTTCATCTTTTGGGACTTGGGTTCCCCAAACAGACTTCTTCGTCTGACCATCAGTGGCGCTTTCGACTGCTGACTCAGACAACGCCGGAAGCTCGCGGTGGTCGGAGATGGTGAGACTGCCCATCATTCCGGGGGTCCACTCGTCGTAGTCATTGGCCCGGGTCTGGCCGTTGTTTTCCCGCTCAATGTACTCACGTGCCCGCCGTTCGCTTTCGTTGATGGCACGTAAACGGTCACTTTCTTCTTTTCGGAGTTTTCGGGCACTAGCCTTGCTTCTCTTCTTGAGTTCGGGCTCATACTGCTTCCAAGCATCTGCACTTATGAACTCGTTGTTCTTCCATGAACACTCCAAGAATCCGAGAAGCGTCCCGAGCGGAAGATGCGAGAGGTACTTGTACTTGGACGTGGCAGTTTCCTCATCGAGCTCCTCGTAGCGGATATTCTCCACCTTGGATACTACCGAGTCCGGAAGCTGCATATAACTGTCATTATAGCTTGCTTTCAACACCTTAACATCTAGAGGCGAGAGAACGTATGTTGTGGACGATTTGAAGCCAGTCTGGTAGTAGTAGAAGGTCTGACCCAGCAGTTCCGATGGACCTGTATCACTAATAAGGCTCTGATCACTGAAAGATGCAGACCACGCCTTTATATCGTCATCTATGGCCTGCATGGCCATCTCCACATACTTGCCGTCATCCATATAAAGTTCCCGGTCGAGTTTGTAGGCGGCTTGGATGTCGTGTTTCTCTTGTTCATACATGGCCTGCACATAGGCCAAGTCCGCCTTGAACATCCGCAGGTATCCAAGCAAATCCAGAGCCAGGTCTACCCAAGGAAATGAGTTTTGGTTATAATTGTCCATGTAGCGAGGCAAAGGAACAATTCCAGTGGTATTTCGGGCCATGAGCGTGAGAATCACATCATCACCTATTTTGGGGATCTCAAACCGCTCATCCACTTCCACCAATTTCACTGGTTTCACATCGTGTTTTCGGATAATCGATCCACATAACGGACAGTCATTATATTTCTCCACAATGGCCTTGCTTTCTCGCTTCATGTGTACAGGAATCTCATTGGACAAGAGTGAGAGAAGACACGTCAAACACAACATATGTCCACACGAAGTGATCATACGTGGCGCTACCAACTCTTCCGTAAGGCATATAGGACACGACGGTCCCTTGGGCACCACTATACGTATTATATCACGTGTATCCACCGGCACATTGGGATCGAGTTGCTGGGCCTGGTATTGCTTGCGGCCATCCACAATGAATTTGTAGTTGAGGTTGATAAAACGCATACCATGTAAAAAGAGACGTTTCTTTTTTTTGGTCTCGAAAGACCCTCTTTTGGCCCGGTTGGGTGGGTGTTTCTGGTGCTGCTGATGGTACTCGGGCAGATCTCGGTACAGTTGGTAGTCGAAGAAGTTATTGACGACATTGTGGTGTTTTCTGGCCCGCAGATTGCGTTTGCCGGCCTCATCGTGCTTGAGTTCGGGGAGTTTCTTCATTCTGCTTTCGTCATTCATAGCATATCATGTATGCTCAAGTATGGTAAATATCGAAATGCTTTCTGTGAGAATTTGATTTCTATAACAATTTCTGGAAGTCTGGATCTGTTGAATGATCGGTAGAGTTTAGGCAATGAACCTGAAGTCTAATATATTCCTGTAGACCTTCGTAGTGTGATAGGAACTCTGGTCTATAACTCTGGACGCTTTTATACAGGGAATATATGGTATTCTGGGTGTAGAAACTAAGGATTCTGTGTCTGCTAGAATGGATTATTCTGAGTTTCTGATTATAGAATGGAGAATTCTGTTATTCCAATGAATCTCTGTGGATTATCGGTATTTATCTGGACTGAAATCTAAAGTTTTGGAGTAAATCAGTTGGTTTTTCTGGTAAACTTTGGATAATGATATAGAAATGCTGGGTTTCCTTAAGAAAATATAGATTTCTGAGTCTTCTGTATATCAAGTGAGTGGTAGTATATATCCTGGATATCTGCTAGACAAACGGGAATTTGATGAAATTATTCCTGGTAAGACAATAATTTTTTATGAGATAAAAATCGGATATCTCGTGTGAAGTGGATAGTTCTGATTTATGGTATATTAATGAATTCTCCGGTAGTTCTAGTATGGTCACTGGCTTTCTGAGATTCGCTATAGATTTGGATTCTAATATTGAACTGGCCTCTAATATTAAGCTGAAGATTCTAGTATACCTAGTAAATTCTTGTATACCTGATTGATTGCGGTACAAACTGGGGTTTCTGGTAAACTCTGTGGACTTGGTATAGTAATTTATCACGAATGGATTCCGGTATATAACCAAATGTCTGAGTAGAAAGAACTGTCTTTAGTGTGGACTGGAATTCTGGGGTATTAGACTCTAGGGCCTTTATACACTTTGGTGTACTTTGGTGTACTTTGGTGTACTTTGGTGTACTGTGGGAGATGGAGTAATGGATCCGAGGGGAATGGGCCACGTGCGTTGGATGCAGTACTGGGCGACCTGTATATAGCGAGCAACACGAGATATATTTGCTTTAGATCTGCAAAGATGGTGTTGGCAGTGTGACTGGGGAACGGTTGGTACGGCCCATGATGGCGCGTGCGGTCACGTGCATAGTCACGTGAAGGTGGTGAATTGTTCACGTAATGTGTAACGTGACTACCTTTACATGTGACCTTTTACACGTGACCTTTTACACGTAACCTTTTCTAGGTGATCTTTTCCAAGAGTACACCCTCTCTCTAAATTGACCAGTCCCACTTGGCTCCTACTAATCTAGCCACGTGACATCCCTTTTCTTTCCTCCATTCCCTCTCCCTTCTATTCCCACTGTGTACACTTCCACTTTAGGAGCCATCGTGTGACGTTAGGTGGGCTGCTCCACGATGGCTTGGCTGCAGGGACAGCCCGCGCACACGTACCAGACTACTTCTTACGATACTACGCCCCCATACTTCTACCCGTTCGTTAGAGTCTTGACGCAAATAAGCACCACATCGAAGCACCACATCGAAGCAGAACGCCACGTGCTGTAACCAGATCGAAGTGTATACTAGGATTAGCTAGAAACTGTTCGCCAACGCCACAACTCTACCTCGTGGATAAAAGGTTTAGAAAGGCTAACTTTTCCAGCTATCAAGAGATACTACCGCTCAATAAACCAGGGGTGTCGAAATTTGCGTAAAAATCGCGGTAAGGTGCGAACTATTTGCACTACTGGCTGGGATCCAAGAAGCTGCCACAGGCTAAGAGGCTACCATTTAAGCTAAGAGGCTATATAGTGGGTCTATCCAAGAGTCTACCATATCACGCTAAGAGGTTAACTTCAAGCTTGATTTTCTAGGGTTACCAGCTGTTTGGTCTAATAAGCTACCTGATTGGCTACCTGATAAGCTAACTAAGGGTAACTAAGAGGTCATTTGACCATTTATCTAATCAGATACCCAAGAAGCCACTAAGCTGACTAAGACGCGGTTAAGTTATTATCCAGTTACCTGACAAGCTGTCAGAGGTGACTAATTTATTCAATTACCTGATAAGCTACTAAGAAGGTAAGAATTTAAGTAGCACACGAGAAGCTGCAGAACCTAGCAATACCTAAATTCCCAAACTGGGTAACCCAAACCTCATTTTGATCTCCAGAATACTCTAAATGTCTGAGTTACCGTCACATCCACCAGAGTACGATCCTCTGCATACTCAGTACCGTGGGATTGAACAGTTTGAAATCGACGATTCCAACACACGCCAAAACACCCAACCGTCCCGATTGATGAAAGCATGGTATGATTCCCAGAGGGTATTTCTCATTTTCAAAGGGTTCTTCATGGCTCCCATTCTCCATTACCTGGCGCCGCTCCGGGAAGCCTATGCGTTTGCCAGCAACAAATACGAACTGTACATATTAAAAGTGGGCAATCCACTCGTGGTGAAACGGCTTTTATACGTGTCATTTGTGGTGGTGCTCATGTATGCAGTGTCCATGAATGAAAATAGTGATGGTGTCAATGGTGCCAGTGGGGGTGCTTTTTCCAGTGGCAAGTTCTACGATGTGGCCCAACTAGGCGACTCTTTGCACCTCTACATTGATGCCAAAACGCTCAAGGAGAACATCGAGTACTTGTCGTCGATCCCGCATGTTGCCGGGTCCACGGGTGACTTAGCTTTGGCTCGGTACGTGGAGACCTACTTCTCCAATAATGGGCTCGAAACCGTGGACTTCAACGAGGTCAATACCTTTTTGAACTACCCCAAAACCGACCATACTTATGTCAAGCTTGCAGACGATTCGTTTTCTGCCACTCTATACGAGGTGAACGATTCCGAGTTGCACCACTTGGCCTTCAACCCCGACTCGCCCAGCTCCAAGGGCGAAATCCACAAACCATATGTTTATGCCAATTACGGCACACCGAGTGACTTTAAACAACTCGAGGATGCAGGTGTGGATGTGAAGGACACAATTGTCCTTGTCAAATACGGCGGAAATGTTTCTGAGGGAAACAAAATCGCCCAGGCCAGTCATTTGGGTGCACAAGCCGTGGTGTTTATCACTTCTCCCATTGATTGGGCTGGAAATAAGCACGAGGACGCCATCCAACGCTTAAATGTGGCTCTTTCGAGATTCAGTCCCGGAGACGTCTTGACGCCCGGTTGGTCTTCACATGACGACTATGTTCTACGGCTCAAATGGGACGAATCCGCTGTGACACCGAAAATTCCCTGTATTCCAGTATCCTGGAGAGATGGAAAGGCACTTGTGGAAAAGCTTGGTAAGGAAGGTGTGGAATTCGGGGATGGTCTTTTTTCTGGATCAAGCCCCAGAAGTCGGGCCCCAGAAGTCTCCCAATTGAAACTCAGTGTTCAGAATGACGAGAGATCTACACACCTGATTTGGAATGTAGTTGGCTCCATTTCTGGCCGTGAACAGACAAGCAAGGGCATCATCTTTGGGGCTCCACGCGACTCCCTTTGCTTTGGTGCAAGCACTTCCGCAAGCTCCACCGCCATTTTGCTTGAACTTGTCAAGACACTCACCTCTCTTCAGAGGCGGTACTCGTGGTCTCCTTCACGGACCATCTACTTCATATCTTTCGACGCCACAGAGTACAACTTGGCAGGGTCAGCAGAGTGGCTTGAAAACAGGAAAAAGCAGTTGATTGAGGAGGGTTACACATACATCGAGCTCAGTGGTTTGGCCGATGGCGACATCTTGGATGTGAATGCCAATCCTCTTCTTCACGATGTGATCCGGGAGGAAATGAAGAAGGTCAAGGTGGACCCCAAGAAGTCCAAAACTCTCTATGACTTGTATAAGGAAAGCCACGACCTGGATGTCTTCCACTACGACTTGTTGCAGGAGAAGAACTATGTGCCCTTTGTCAACTCGTTGAATATGCCAGCCATGGAGATTACGTACCGGTCGAAAGAAGGCACCGGCCCCGTCAATTCGTGCTTGGACACTTTCGCCAACTTCGAAATCCAGACATCCTCGTCCACGCGCAAGTACCAGACCATGGTGGAGCTCTTGGCCCGTATTGGGCTCCGGCTTGCAGAGGATCCTTTGATTCCTTACAACTTCATGGCTCTTCTGGATGCACTCAAGGGATACCAGGCGAACCTCGAGAAGCACGTGGATGAGATTATGTCCGCCAACTCGCAGGTGGTGCAGCCCAAACTACATTTCGATGTGATGACACGGGCCATCCAATCATTGAGCAGCAAAAGCAAGTCATTTGAAGATTTCCGGTTGGATTGGAAAACCTTCATTGAGTCATCCTCTTCACTTGAACCTGTGATGTTGGCGGCCACACGCAGATCGGCCAACGATAACATGGTGGCCTTCAACGGGATCTTCGTTTCTGGATCAAGCACTCCTCTTCGAGCAGGATACCTCAACTACCTCTTTGGGTTCCCCTACGATGCCCCAGTGGCCGGCGATGGAGTGCACGAATGGAACACGTTTCCGCTTGTTCGGGAATTCGTGGCCAAGGGCGAGCTCCCTCGGGCTCAGCACGAGATCGACCGTATAGCCGGCTTGATTGAGGAGAGTTCGCTTGCGCTCACCAGGTTTCAGAAGTGATTAAAAGTACCATAGCTAATTAATGCCTAAAGAAGGAGATGTAGAAAACGGATTCTCCATCGACCAGACCAGATGGCACACTTTTAAATTGGCAAGTCACTACTCAATAGATTGAACCAGGTTCATATTGTTGATGTAGTGTTTGGAAGTATTGGGACAAGAGCTTGGGTGACATGGACCATGAACTTAGATGGGTATATGAAGAGAGCCAAGACTACTAATACTAGTGTCAGGCCTAGTCACAACTACAGCAATCTGGCGTACTAGGGTGATAATAGTCTGGATTCAAGTCACAGTCCTAAGTTCGTAGTTGTGCAAGGCTATGAACTGAATATATGGCTATATCTAATACCAGCTGGGCGTATAAGGAGAGTAGTAACTTTACAGTTGAGAATAGTAGTTTCAAGATAGTACTAGTGGTGTATAAGTATAGAACAGTACTATTAGCTTTCAGTAGTGCACTAGTTAAAGTATACAGTTAAAGTATACACTAGTTAAAGTATACACTAGTTAAAGTATAGTACACTTCTAGAGTACATAGAAGCTACATGACTAAAGTACAGATGACCATTGAATACAGGTCTATGGAGATATTTTATGACTACACTGGCTATACTTTTGAACAAATGAGCTACACATCTGACAGGACTAAACAGGACTTGACCAAGATAATTAGACCTTCAGTAGACTAGATTCTAACACTTAACTAGCATTCAACACATAGCACTAAACTAGGGTTCAACATATAGCACTAAACTAGGGTTCAACATATAGCACTAGAATAGCGTTCACATAGCACTAGAATAGCTAATCCACTAGTGGTGGTTGTGGAAGGTATGGAAGTCAAAGACAATAGATTTGCAGCTCGTGAATTATCCCAGGTATCACTTCACTAGTCAGCAACACCAACTCTATTGACCCGTCCAAACTGGCACTCTTCGAATACTGACACTTCGAATACTGACACTTCGAATACTAATGAAAGCCACTCATAAAAAGAAGTAGACGTAATAAGTCCTACGCTATACTACTATACCCGTAATATCAAACATTCTATCACAATACTACACACTTTACTACTACCATTTAAAAGTGATACCCAGAGTCTACACCACACTCTACTGTACTACTCTACTATACTACTCTACTACTCTACTATACTACTCTACTATACTACTCTACTACTCTACTATACTACTCTACTCTACTATACTACTCTACTACTCTACTCTACTATACTATACTACTCTACTACTCTACTATACTACTCTACTCTACTATACTACTCTACTACTCTACTATACTACTCTACTCTACTATACTACTCTACTACTCTACTATACTACTCTACTCTACTATACTACTNCTCTACTATACTACTCTACTACTCTACTATACTACTCTACTCTACTATACTACTATAATGAAATAGCCTTATAATGTACTACTCTACTATACTACTCTACTACCACACCATACATTCTATACCCTTACTCAATTCACATACAGTCCATGTATTCTATACACCAACCTTTTTATCACTACTCTATCCAGTCTCTGCTACTATAGCTACTTTACAACACTGTTATTTCACTACTTGTCTACTACACTACACTACTACTCTACACTACACTACTACTCTACTACTCTACACTACTACACTACACTACTACTCTACACTACTACTCTACACTACTACTCTACACTACTACTCTACACTACTACTCTACACTACTACTCTACACTACTTGTTTTCCGGTAATAACTGATACCACTATACCCAGTCTATACCATCAGTCGTACTACTTTACTACCACACACACACACCACCACTCTACTACTCACCACTCTACTACTCACCACTCTACTACTCTACACTCTACTACTCTACACTCTACTACTCACCACTCTACCACTCTACTTGACTATACTACCGCACCGAAATAACTCACCTTCGACTATCGACTTGCGACCTGGAACACTCCGCACTTGCAGTATTATCGTAGCCCAAATTGCGACCAAGGTTGAGACTAGCATAATCAGAGTGAGAAATAATTGAGAAATAATTGAGAAATAAATTGAGAAATAAATTGAGAAATAAATTGAGAAATAAATGAGGGTATAATTGAGGGTATAAATGAGAAATAATTGAGAAATAATTGAGAAGTAATTACGAAATAAATTAGGGAATAATCTGAGAACTGAGGAGTGCCTATACATACCGTTTCTGATTTAACCATCAAAGTCCACCCACAAATTAGTAGCCCCATATTTACACCAAATCACACACCAAATAATAATACTTGAAACAATTAGTTATTACTATAAATTATTCTTGGCCACCGTCAATGTTTCAGAAGTGTTTCAAAGTATATTTCTTTTTGTTTCAAAGGATATTTCTTTTTGTTTCAGGTATTTTATCCGTTCCAGTATTTTATTCGTTCCAGTATTTTACACGTTCCAGTATTACACGTTCCAGTATTACACGTTCCAGTATTTTATTGTTTCAGAAGTTTCATTTTTCAGCCACACCTTTTTCACCTGGTTCATCTTAACACCTTGTTCAATACAATACCTTGTGGCATAATCGCTTCAATATCTAGCCGAGTTTTTTCTGTCCCAGCTGCCCCTGCCAGGATTGGAATCTCCTGCACTTGGCGTGGCTCTTCCTTCTCCCATCATCTGCTCGCGATCTGCAAAGCACTAGTTCCTCGCGCTACGCTACACTTCTGCTCACGCACTCCCGCCAAAATTCATCCTCCAACATTCCTCCCTCTTGGTCCTCCTCCACTTTTCCGGGTGCTGCTTGCAATTGACGTCCACAGTGTGCTGGCCTTTTCTGTTTGCTTGTGCTGCTATAAAGCTGTGGTCTTTTCGCCCGCTGCCTCCCTCCACTAGGAGTTTTATTTACCTGCTCCACTAACACTACTGCCTAGCATTCTGGGCCCAACGTTCTTCAAGGCTCTCTACATCCCAACACCCGAACCACACAACGAGACCTTGTATTGGTACTTTTTGGTTGAATCCAAGAGAAAGAGAAAAAGAATCGTCCATTTGTTTTTTCTTTGACTGCAACGTGTTCCACACCCAATCACTAGTACGCCCAATCACTAGTACGCCCAATCACTAGTACGCCCAATCATCAGTACATTAATCAGCAGTGCACCCAATCATCAGTACACTTATCACCAGTACACTTATCACCAGTACTAATCACCTGCACTAGTCAATCACAAATACCCATTTCAAATACACAATTCCCACAATCACTAGAGAATTGATATGCTGACGCTTATTCCGACAGCCTGTGGCTGCCATACGCTCCAGTCTCCGCCCATTGAAAAAGATGACCGCCTCAATTTGCATGTGCGCACGGGCTCTGCTCTGATCCTTTACAATTCGTTTGTGTTCACCTTTGGTGGCCTTACCATTGGTCTAGAACTCGATGGCAACTTATCTATCGACTCCATATCCTCCATCTTCACGCGCAAGATCACCAATAACAAGCTGAGCAACATCTCTCGCTATCTCTCCGGTGAAATGTTCTTTTTGGACTTGATAACCAGGGCCTGGTCTCGTGTACCCATTCCCGCGGGGCTGCCTCGCCCAAGGCCTCGGCTTTTCCATGAAATTGCTACTGGAAAAGGCTGTCTCTACGTTTTTGGTGGTTTGGTCATCTCTGAAAACAACAAGGCCCCGGGCAAAGTCTATGGATCCGATGCTGATGCGTTCCAGCTTGTTCCATGCAATGATCTCTGGGAATTCAACCTTCTTACCAAGTCTTGGCTGCTTCTACACGACGGAAGTGGCTGGGAAACAAACCCATTGATCCCTTGCCCGAGATATACCCATAAACTCGCCACCATCGACCATCTCACGTTTGTCAATAAGAGGGATCACTTCGGAATCTTGATAGCAGGCGGATGTGATGCAAATTCCGATCGAATCTATAGAAATTCCGTCTATGACTTTGTCGATAAGTGTTACGTGGACGCAGGTCCGCCCTTGAAGTATCCTCCCAATACAAATGCTGGCCGTAAACCTCTGGGGACATCTGAGACTGAAAATCTGGGCACCATGCCCAAAAAACTGGGAAATCCCGAGCCTTCCAAGGCTTCAAACGATCTCAGCATCAATTATTTAGACAGCTCGGTAGTCAGTTTCACCGAGGAAGCAGAGGCCGACCCGGCGCAGGCCAATCCGTCTCCATGTACTAGAATTACATCCAAACCTTCCATAGTGGAGTCCTTGTTCATATATGCACCCACCGACGCCAATTTCGACCAGGAGTTGCATAATCCCATCATGACCTGCAAGCTAGGAAAGCAAATATACCCTCTAAAAGTGCCTCCTCTCTGGAAGAAACAAGGCATCCAGTCCCAAGAAAAGAACCGCCAATATGTCAAGCGGACTGTTCCCTACAACCTCCGGTACCCCACGGGTGGCTTGTTTGGGCAGAATTTGGTTTTGATTGGCTTTCTCGCCAATGACTACGACATCTCCATCTTCATCTTCAACAAGCCTACGGGTAAATGGTCGAGATTAAACATTTTCTGCCATCATGAGTATGGATCCCACCGCTTCTGGGGCGGATTTGTGTGGTCTTCCCACCATAAAGTGGTGCTTCTAGGAAATTATGTGACGTCTCAAACCACCAGCAGTGTACGCTATTTCTCATCCATGATAACTGTCAGTTTACCGGTTACAAATATTCTTGCATCGATGGAATTGGCTGGAGGAAACATCCCGGGGAAAATCTCTCATCAGGCGGCCTCCTCAGATATGAGTTCTATAAGTGATGCACTTTCTTCCACATCGGGTGAAGAGCCAATGAGTGAGACAGACCTGTCGAGACGTGGAGCGTCTTTCTCCCAGAACAACGAAGACCACACTCCAAAAGCCACCTTCAGTGACTATGTGCATTACGCTGCACCTAAGGTGAAGTTCACCAAGGTCCGCTCCACGTTTCCCCCTGCTGCAATCACCTTGGGACGTAATGCTCTACGCTACGGTGACCTTATCTCTGATTTCGAGCTTATTTCTTCCAATGGAGACCGTATTCCGGTATGTCTTTCAATACTTAAAGAAAGATGGGGGAAATACTTTATCGACTTGTTGGCCCGAGCATACGTCAAGGCCGTGGATCTGTTTGAACATGACGAGATCCACAATAACTCCGATAGCAAGTTGGGGTCCTTGAAGTCCAGCCGTGGCAGTGGAAGTGTGGATTCTGACCTTGATAAGCAGATGGGAGACTCGAACCTGTTGAATGAACCACCGGCGCGTGAAACACCTACAATGAAAGATCCTTTCCAAAAGGATATGCCGCAGTTTCGTCTTCCTTTCCAGGACAATCTGAGTGTGGCCACTGAAGACGGGACGTCTGTGACGTCACGGGAAATCCCTTCGGTAGATCCGTTCAAACAAAATTCAGAAAGGCGAAACTCCCAGATCTCCAATCTTTCTGGCACATCTGTGCTCAAATACCATCTCAAGGAAATCCCCTCACAGCTTCCTCTTCCAAAAGAGCCAATTCCAGATATTTCAGCAGCACCTGTGTCGTTCCGGTCAAACTCACGGAAAAACTCGTCTGATTTTTCGTCCCCCAGAGGTTCTCTTTTGCATACACTCACAGCTCTCCGCAACCTTCCATCCACAAAGTCGTCCAAGGACACTTCACGTGAATCACCATTGCCTGCATCTCCCGAATCGGGAATAGGAAGCCATGAACGGCTTATTGATGCGGTGGTTGTGAAGGCACGAGAAGTGGCCAAGGGGCAAAATGAAAAGGAAGAAAAAGGCGAAAGGGATAATGAGGCAAAAGGCCAAAAGGATGAAAAGGCTGAAAAGGAGCTCGAAGTTTCTAAGGGTGACAACGGGAATAATGTCACTAAAGGGGACAAAGATAATGATGATAAAGAGCGGTCCGCACGCACAAGTGAAGACACAAGCCTAGACATTCCTCGAGACTCCAATAGCTCGTGTTACTCTCCGAATTTGCATTCGAGTCCCATCAAAAGCAGAAGTCTCTTGGACATGCAGAAAATCGACGTGGAGAACTTCAGCATGGAGCCATCTCTCATCCCCCGCAAGTTGTACATACCATTTGCAAGCAACTCAGTGAAGGCATTTGCAGAGTACTTCTACACAGGCCAAATCGGAAACAAGTGGCCTCTCCATCCATGCACACTCGACTGTTTCTTGATGTCGAGGTACTTCCGGGTTCCCTTGCTCTATGACCTAATCTGCGAGGTTCTCTACGGAATCATAGGAAGAAAGGAGGCACTTGTTTTGGAAGAAGGCAAGCTCTACAAGCGGAAGTTTAAGGAGCTCTTTGACAAAGTGGGAGTGGCCACGCCTGAAACCTTCCGGTTTCCATTGGACGAGTATGCTGACTTCATGGATTCGGTCGATGATGGGTACATGGATATTGCCTTATTGCGCAAATCTTCCAATGTTCATAAACTCTCTACTTCCTCTGGAGGAAGCAAGCGCAAAAGTTCAGTCCGGACAGCAGATATACTTCTCTCGCCTATCAACGAGCCAAAAGGCGAGGGTGAAAGAGAAGGTGAGAAGGCAGGAACCGAAAGAGAAGAGGAAAAGGAAGAAAACGATGGAGAGAATGATGGTAATTATAAAGGAAAGAATGATGCGGAAGGGGAATCTAAAAGTCCTAGAGATACTTCTAATGCTGGACATACACCTCCACCCAAAGAAGGTACGCCGGTTCACGTGGATGACTCCACCAGCGCTAGCGATGAAGAGTTGCCAGGGATGCATTACTTGGATTACCTGAACTCTGGCTCCATTCCTGGAATAAGGTATAAGTCCGTGTTCGACAAAACCGTCTACGATACGGTGAACCCTGCCAACTTCAACCAAAATGAAGAAAGCACTTCGGAGGTGGACAACTTGGCTAATCTCACATTAGAAATGCTTGTTTCGCCCGATCAGCCACAGCCAAGCAACTACGTCATTGACCTCATTCTCGATATCGCCTCAGTGTGCACGGACGTCAAGTTGATGTTGAGGTCCATGAACGCTCGCCAAATGGGTCTTTCGTTGGAGCAAACGAAAAAGGATTACGTTGCACTTTGCCAGAAATATGAGACGGAACTCGAAAAAACACCACAAGCAAATGGTGAGGCCCAAGTTTCTCCTGGCACAGGAAAGCAAGGCGAACCCGAAATGCCACAGTTGGCCAGCAAAAAGTCGTCCACAATGTCGGTTTCAACGCTCAAGTCCATCCCGGTAACCTTACCGTCGCTCAAAGGTGACTCATCTACACCCGAGGAAAAAACTACGAGTTCAGAGAAGATGAAGGTTACTCCATTCAAGGAGCAGAAGTCCGAGTCACTCCAGCTGAACCGCAAGCTCGATAGGCACATTGCTCAGATGATCAAGAAGGACGAGCGCAAGAAGTTGAAGGCCGTGAAAGAGGAAAAGGAAAAGAGCAAGACCAGCCGCAAAGTACCCGAAACTAAATCGGATTCGGTTACGCCCAAGTTCTCGCGTGAAGGCAGTCTGAGCAATGTATCACTTTCCACAACGGGCCGAATTGGAGTGGGGGAGCAAGAACCCAAAATGACCCGATTGAAGAAGTTTGGCAACAGGTTCAAGCATAAGAAGGATGGCAGTGGATCAGCGTTGCACCGACTGAATACTACCACCAGTTTTGAGTCTTCATACAGTAAGAGGTCCAATACGAGCAAACTCTCTGAGTCTACCATGCGGAGTTTCTTTGGAAAGAGGAAATAGAAAGGGGAAAGGTGGTGAAAATGTTCAAAGTGAATGGAGAAGTATTGTGGAAAAAGTCTTCAAGGTGAATGATTGATCAATGTGAAATGCAGAATGTGAAACGGTTCAATTATCTAATGCATAGGTATGAATGCGTGGGTGTGGATTGTGTGGATCAAAAATAGGATGGTAATCATGTGAGGTTACGTGAAGTGAATTTCATGATGCGTGATTACGTGAAGTGAATGTGGCATGACGGGAGATGTGACGATTACTACAATTGCTCACATCACTGTGGAGTTCCGTGAATATGGTTGCTCCAGATGCTTCAATGCAGAGAGTAGCGGAACAGACCCAGCCACGGCGCGCATTCTGCAGGTCCGGCCCTGGAAGCAACATCCGTTGTGTGCTATCCACTATTGCTGTTGTGCTGATGAATGCGCAACCATTTATTTTGAGCAGCAACAAGTGAGCAAGGAATGCGCAACGTGGAACTTATGCGGAACGTCATATTGCGTGGTATGCAGCAATGGCTCTGGACCCTGAGCAACCACACCACATATAAATACCACCCAAGTCCTGAACCACCAACTAAAAAAACAAATTAATTGACTTCTTAATCTTGTTGCCAATTGACTAATTTTGTTAATTGACTGAACCACGGAATTATTGACTGATTTGATCCATCAATTGAACTGAATCACAGACTGAACTGAATATTGACCATAATGTCGTTGCATGAAGATACCACAGTGTTGCCTCTTAATGACGGCAACAAGATCCCAGCCATTGGCCTTGGTACTTGGAG
>NLAL01000202.1:0-30732 GCA_002374735.1 Metschnikowia sp. 13-106.1
AATGGTAATGGTCGTGTGACTTATACATTAGTAAAAGAGGGTATTGAAATGGAGGTGGAATTATGGAGTATTACTGTGATTACTGATTACTGTGATTAGTGATTAGTGATTACTGTGATTACTGATTACTGATTACTGGTTACTGTAATCACTGATTACTCGATGGAAACTGAGACTACTGTAATGGTGAAGGTCCGGAAATAGCAGTGCATAAGAAGCCTGGCGCGTTGTTTGAGCCGGAAAGGTCATGGCTGGATAGCGCACTTGGAGCGCGGTGGGGCCGGACCTGCATGCGCAACCCCCGTCGAGAAAAACGCTCTTATCTCGCGCTAAAAAAAAATGCTTGGCATGGCTATCTAAGGCATTTGGTCTTCGCGCCTGCATCGAGCCCGAGGCCCTCTAAATTGCAACTAGACTTCCGCTAATGCAACCTGCTCCACATCAGTACACCACTTCACTCACTCCATATCACATTCCATAACACCATAATATGAAGAGTAGACCACACCATCAACACATTCTACGACCTACGACATTATACGATTATAGAATATTATAAGACTACATTATAAGACTACATTATAAGACTACATTATAAGACTACATTATAAGACTACATTATAAGACTACAATATAGGACTACATTATAAGACTACATTATAAGACTACATTATAAGACTACATTATAAGACTATAAAACATTGTACAAAACATCCATATGGAGGTTTAGCTGGCAAAAAATAAGCTATTCTGAATAGGCTGTTGACAAGGAAGATGCTTTAATACTAGCGGAGAAGGTGCATCGTAGGCAAGTGTAAAACCTTGAATAGTAAGATCCCAGCCCACCCCATAAGAAAAAGATTTGTACCTTTTTGGAGTTTGGAGCTATGTGCAGTCGGAGCCCATGCTGAATTATATTCTTTATCTGTCCACAGACCACATACCAAACTAATACTATACCATATACTCCATCCACTCCATCCACTCCATCCACTCCATCCACTCCATCCACTCCATCCACTCCATCCACTCCATCCACTCCATCCACTCCATCCCCTCCATCCACTCCATCCACTCCATCCACTCCATCCACTCCATCCACTCCATCCACTCCATCCACTCCATCCACTCCATCCACTCCACTATAGGCTTTGGATCCCAAAAATTCCAAGTCGCTCGAGTATAATATGCTTCATTCCCATAAATTACATCGTAATTAATGTAAGCATTAAGTTGTAAATGCGCACAAATCAAACATAGGTCAATAAATAGATCAATTGGTGCAACACTAACATATTTTGGTTCAACTTATGCTTTAGTATATATTGATAGGCATATGGAAGTTGTACCTGACAACACCAAAGTCCTAGACGAGGTGCGAGATGGGTGAAAGCCTTTCTTCCACTGGTGACCTGCACATAGTGCATCACTCAACCGTATCCAACGTCTCTACGAAGTACATCGACTCCGTAAATGCTAAGTACTCGTTGACATTTTGTGATTCTTTGTTTTGATCTTTCTATATTCACATCCGTACCCCACCATTCTATGCGATAAGTATTCACACACCCCACCATTCTATGCAACATGTATTCACACACACCTCATAAATGAAGAGAAACAAGTCCAGGTCCTATGTAAACATCAGTACCTCCACACTATTAATATTGGTGGGTCGGGATTCGGAAGACATCTTGGTCTGTCCTCCTTTTGGTGGTGTATATATTTTGGTGGGGTATATTTTGGTGGTGTTTTAAAAGAGCGGAGCTCGTCCTTTTATATTGGGGTGAGCCTTCACACGACCACAGTTACGTGCGTGTTCGCGGTCTCAGGAAAACATGGAGCCACGGCTCCTGTGTCAACAATAAATTCATACACACGCCCTACATATTCATGTTCTATAATACTCCCACACATTTGCTTGCAGTTTTTCATCTGATGCATTTTTCCCCATTCCGATTTCACATGCTCCATATTTATGTTTAAGGATTCAATGACGCTTTTTCAAACTATTGTTCGACCTCCAAATTTGTTATGCCCCAGCTTATTTTTGGTTGTCAATATGCTATTTATCGCAAGCTTTGTTTAATCTTTATTTCTATTCTTTCTTTGAATGTTATGTTTCTTTTTCCTTCTTCTTTTTTCCTTTATCTTTTTTACTTCTAGGAGTATAATTTTTGTTAGGAGTATAATTTTTGTTAGGAGTATAATTTTTGTTAGAAGTATAATTCTTGTTAGGAGTATAATTTTTGTTAGAAGTATAATTCTTGTTTTTAGAAGTCCAATTCTTTCTTCCTTCGAAATCCCAACACTGTATGACATTTGGTGCCACACTTCCCACCAGCCGTAGTTTTCTCAGTACATCTCTTTTCTCCAGCTATGACTAAGCCTTCCTTTTTGGAGTTTCGGTCTTAACTGCTTCGTCTATACATACATTTCTATGTCTCTGATCTTAGTTTCATTCTCCTATGAGTATCTGGATGTTTCAATGCTTATTGGAAGTACCATTTTGATACACACCATAACTCCATAACTCCATAACTCCATAACTTCATAACTCCATAACTCCATACCATACACTACTTCATACCATACACTACTTCATACCATACACTACTTCATACCATACACTACTTCATATAGGAAATTGAGGAGATCAGTACCTCCGAGCGGGGCCATGAAAGCTGAGGGGTATTCTTCATTGGTTTCCAGTGTTAGTAAACCCACGGTTGCTAAATTCAAGCTTTAAATGGACGAATAAATGGACTAATGGTTTATATTTGGGGTCGTCGGGGTTGCTAGTTCCGAATTCTGGGTGCCAATCAACTCTGGGGCTACAACGAAGCCAAATGCAGACTGAAAGTATGGTTTAAACTGGGATGGTATATCTTCGTTTGGCTTGAGACTGTCATTTGTTCAGACTCTTTTCAAATTGGGTGTTTTTTTTTAGACTAGAAACATACATACATATCAAAAGTCCTATGATTCAAATCCTGGCCAATAGCAAAATACCTCAAGTGAAGAATTTAAATGATATATGTATTTGTGAGAACTGACATGTTGAACAAAATGACAGGTATCACTCTGACACCATACATACATACATACATACCATATATACCATATATACCATACAACCATACATATATACCATACATATATACCATACATACCTTCCATATATACCTTCCATATATACCTTACATACCCTACATACTTACCGTGCCATACCTTCCATACTTACCTTCCATACATACCGTGTCATACCTTCGATATATACATGCCATGCCATACCTTCCATATATACACATACATATAGTATGGATACACATGTAAAATAGTCACAACTAGACAGTGGTTGGTGGGTACATGCTCTACTCAAAGGTATTGAAGGTAGTAGTCACGTGCCAGTTATTACATCAACCATCAACCATTAAGCCTCTATACTATGCTAATCTTTACATGTTACTTACGACCTACTTCTTACTTAACTAGTTACGTCGTACCAACTGCATGTATATTCTGCTAGAGTGTAGAGTGCGATACTACTCTATAAATATCATGTTTGCATGTATGTGATACTTAGAATGGCCTTGAGGATTAGACAACGTGGGTTTTTAGTCCGGGTACACTTGCCTCTTTTGATATAATTTGATGGTGTTGTCCAAGGACGACGTGAGGATATGGCAAGTGAAATGCATATACAGTATTTTTCAAAACGATTCAAACCAGCGCGGCCAAATGTTTCAAACCATACTGGCAAAATTCAACAACCAATAATTCAAACCGGTTCGTACTCATGACTTAAAAATATGCTAAGCACCAAAGGTTCAAAATTAATTGTTTATGTGAAGTCTCTATTGAATATTAAAAAGAGGAACTTTTTGAATTACTGGCTTGTTTAAGATTCCCAATGTGGTCTGAAACATTTTGGCGCGCTGCTTTGAATATTTTAAAAAACACTGTACTGGGAGTGTGTCAGTATAGTGAATAATACCCCCACCAGCCACAATGGATCTGTGTGATGAGTGGATGTTTATAGTGGAGTGCAACATACAAAAGGGCCCAAGTCAAGCCACAAACTTGAGGTGTTCGAGAAAGTCCAAATCGTCCTGGTGATCTCTTGAGTGGTGTGGAGGGTTTCAAAGCCAAGCAGAAGTTCAAGGCCACAAGCTCTAATTAAGATACCGGGTTCATATAGGAGATGGAATGAGGAATTTTTGGGTGTTTTCGAGTCAACAGACGTTCAATAATGAGCCCGACTATCAAACCCGGCACCAACATTGGTACAGTGAATTGCAAACGGGCAAGTGACTTGATTTCAGTATCTACAGTCATTCAGTTTCATTGGGAAGCAAGTTTAACACCCCAGTAAAGGATTATCAAGGGGTTCAGATCTACTGGAATAAATCCACATTTTTAGATCCAGGTCTTTAGATCTATTGGTCCTACATACATTCCATCTACACCCATAGATTTTACAATTGATCGAGTCCATGAGAAAAAAGATACTGAAAGCGATACAGTCCAAACAATTTAAAAAGTCGTTTGACCGGCTCTTTTTTACTTCTCTTGGCATATAAAAATTATGTGGCGTCCTGCACACAGTGCGCGTGGACCCTTACGTTCCACAATTTAACGAGATACCATGATAACAACGAACGGACGAAATTTCGATCACCTGAAAGTCTAATTTATACTATAGGGCTGTGGGAAGTAGTGTGGGCAGTATTAATAGTGAAGTCAGTCGCGGACATTGTTCTGGCTCATATTCCCTGATACTCTAGCTCATATTCCACTTTCGCTATTCACACCGCTCCAAGATCTATCCCAGTATCAGAAAACAAGCTGCTTACTTACTCTCCAGTTGCCCTTCATAGTAGGAGTTGTTTTGGTGTAATGACGTTAGGTGGTATTGTAGTCATGCTGTATGGTTAGGAACAATAGACAGGATTAGAAGGTGGTACTAGTGAGAATACCAGTACATGAGAAATTCTGCTTATGTTCGATTTTGCTCCATTACATTCTTTTTTTTTCCTTAACACTGACAACGACTCCAACTTCCATGACACCGGGCCAGTGTAGATGCCGCATGACCATAACGACATCAAGATGAACAAGTCCTTGGAGAAAACAAGACAAGCTCTTGCACATCCGGAGTCATCTGTGGTAGAAGTTGGCGATGCTCTTCTGCTGGTTGACCAACAGCTTTCCAAACGGTCAACTCAGTAAGAACATCGCTCCAGTTCTCCAGGTTCTTGGCGTTGAAATAGCATCAACTACTCACAAATATCATCCAAAAGCTTCTTTTTTAAATAGCTAAGATATATGTTAATAACTAAGACATATGTTAATAACTAAGACACATGTTAATAACTAAGACACATGTTAATAGCTAATACACATGTTAATAACTAATACACATGTTAATAGCTAATACACATGTTAATAAATAAGACACATGTTAATAACTAATACACATGTTAATAACTAATACACATTTTAATAACTAAGACATAAATTATAGGATTTATATAGACACCGTGGCCAGAAGTATCAGTCTGAGCACATTAGTAAGAACTTAAAGTGATGTATTCTACTACTATGTCTGATTACTACTTCGGACTATGACCAATACTAACTCTTTCAGTGCTACTTCGAGCTCTACTTCCAGTTTAGTTTGGTTGATCACCTCACTGGTACCCCAGTCACATCACTGGTACCTCACAGTGGTAGAAGCATCATGGAATGGCCACTGTTGGATTTGGGGCAAGGCTTCGGAATATCTCAATGGGTAGAGCCGGCCTATGGAGTTCTAATAGTGTATGAAAGACCTGGTGTATGAAAGACCTGGTGTATGAAAGACCTGGTGTATGGGTCTTAAGCTAGGTTGAATCTTGAGGTTGAGTCTTGGACTTTATTTTGGATACTCCTACTGACCGTAAGAAAGAGCAGATTTCAAGTTGGTGATTCAAGCTGAAGTGTAACCTGAGGTATGTTTTATATCTTACACTTTTCACCATAATAGAACATGTATATCTAATTCCACCTAATTATCTTGATCTGTGGCTCAATGTATATAAAGGGAAATTAGTATATAATACGAACTGTCTCTATTAGAATCCTGTTAGCATGTCTGATACCTGGTCGGTTCTAATGTTGAGGAATTGGGTTAAGTAGTTAACAAAACAAAATGTCTCCATGACACATCCTTCATACCCCACCAAAAATTACTGGAAGCTAGTGGGAAGCTACTTTTGTGATGGTTAATGTAGTATCACGTGGCCGTCAAGTGACTCTCACGTGACCGTCCTTTTCCCCGCCATTTCTACCCCAAATCAATCAATATATACAAACCCCAATCTGCACAAGCTCAAATTTCTCCTGCGCCTAAAAAATATGGGGATTTGGCAAGCGCCGATTTTATAGCCCAACTTAGATTATCTCCATTTTGGGCCGTCTCGGACATATATGTGCGTAATTAAACAATGAGTCCGCCCATCAATACAAAATTATAAAATCATAAAATCATGGCAAAAAAGATCGCCCAAAATCACCGCTATTCACAGAAAATCGCAATAAGAAGCCTCTTAATCACTAAGGATCTATGGCATTGTTCCCGTGGAATAAAGTCGACCATAATATGCGTGTACTGCACACACGCTTCAATGTTCTTCCCCAGAACAATAAGATATCGTCTAGGCACAGCCCCCGCCAAGACTTTATTTTCTACCAGCATGTGCCTAATCAATGTCCTGTTGTGAGGCTACATCGGCATCTCTGGGGCGCTCCATTATGATGTTATAAGGGATGATAAGTGTGAAATGGACGTACGGCATATAAGCCCCCTTTAATCTGGCCAGAGATATTAAGATTCCAGCAATTATTTTTTTTTTGATTTTCCGCTTGATAAAGATGGTTCTGAATCCAGAATGATCCATTCCCTCCCGTCTTTTTCGACCCCTTCCATCCAATATTTCTGTGGAAACCAGACTTAACATTTGTTCCTGCATACACGCCCAGACTCTAGAAATTAAGCCTTCCAATAATAAAATACAACGCCAATATAAAGCAATATTACTAACTGTGGATATCCATTGTTGCAGCACCAAAAAAATTGAAAAAAAAAAATAAAAAGAAAATACTACTTGGTAGTGCACTGTCCATTTAGACCTATCTAACCTATTGCACATGTTTAGATACTAGTAATCATCCAAACGATCATAGAGGTGAACCAAATAAAGTCCATTAAGCTGTTGAATTCAGACAATTATTGTTTTCTAATGTCACCATACAGTTTATGTACAGTCAGTGTGTGTACAGTCAGTTTATGTAGAGTCCCAGTTATGGGGTACTGCATAGTGATTATTATAGTCAAAAAGTCTCCCAAAAGTCTCCGGGAAGTATGGTAGTTATGTAGTCGTTTTATTACTGGCAGGAAAGTTTTGGGCTTACATGCAAGACTCCATATTCAACTCTAGCCAAAAAAAAACCGACTACTACCAGAAAGCCACCTTCATAACGTGTCCTGCATGCCCAATATCTTTGGTCTGACGCTATTGGCAGGGCTAAGTTTATGTTTCAGTATCTACCTAAGCACTCTGAAACTGAAGGTTGCATAAGATTCATTAAGAAGGTTTCAGTCAGTTTCCTAAAGTGATCTTGTAAACCGTTTATTATGGGGTGTTGTGTGCAGTCCCTCACTACTATTATATCTACTATCTTTAAGTGAGTTCTGCATATACATACAGTTCTAAGTATGGGGATTATTAGATAGTCTTTATTACTGGAACTGGATTATTGGGATTACACAGTTGAGTCGGGGTACTGCATACTACTTCCTCTTTGGGTATACACAGTTCATTGTAGACTACACTTTCTATTTAGCTACAAGTCTGCTACTATACCACTGATTCTGAAAATGGTGGCGACAGTATAGATCAGAAAATTAGACATTTAGACATTTAGTAATTAGACATTTAGTAGTTAGACATGTAGTAATTAGACGTTTAGACATTTTGACAACTTTAAACAGTTAGACACTCAGACGGTTAGATTGATTCTGTACTCCTCTGGAGTAACTGTTGAAAAGGGCCGATTGTAAAGATATCTCGTCCTTATAGCCAAAATCCTGCACAGAACACCACTCCTGCAGGATACACCCTGGATGGGGGCATGGTGGATGGGCCAAAAGACTTAACTACCATAGTATTCTTTCCATAGGATTACCAAGTAGATATCGCTTCTATTACTGTAAAACTATAGCCCTCTGCAGGATGTGTTTTTTTTATTTATATCGGACGTCCTGCATACAACCCATCTCTTTCCATATCTACACCAAGCCACCAGACTAAGAGAGCCCGTGTCTATGTATCTGTTAATAAGAAAGCTTAAGGAGCATGGTTGATCCTAGGTCTATAGCCATGTGTTGATGAATAAATACTGGGGTCCTGCAGATAAGAACACTGGCATATCTTTGCGTTTCCTATATTCTACTTCAAGGAGTAGTTTTGGTTCACAATGAATGAATGAAGGTGTTATTTATTATGGATGGACAATAGTGCATGATGAGGTATTATGGTGACTACTAGATGTGGATGTGCCCACTACCATGTGATACTTTGGTGGTATTTTTGTTGGTATTTTTGTGGTATTTTTGTGGTAATTTTGTGGTAATTTTGTGGTGATTTTGTGGTAATTTTGTGGTAATTTTGTGGTAATTTTGTGGTAATTTTGTGGTAATTTTGTGGTATTTTTGGTGGTATTTTTGATGGTATTTTTGATGGCATTTTTGATGGAATTTTAATATAGGTGTGCTTGATATGAGACTGTTGAGTAGCTCCTTGTTCAGGTATTATGAGATCTATATCCAATGGAGGAGACTGTTGATAGTATGGTTAGTGGTTGGTAGTGGTTGGTAGTGATTGGTAATACTTTACGAGATACGATGCATCTATTGATGTGTTTATGGATCTTTGGTCCATTGATTTTTTATTAGACTCGCGAGGTGCTTAGACCAAGGCACTTATATGGGGTATTGGAGTAGGTGGTGCTTCGTGAGTGGTGCTTCGTGAGTGGTGCTTCGTGAGTGGGGGTTGCTCGATAGGCGAATCTGATGATAGACATTTGTAGAACTGAGGGGCCGGTCATCTACATGTTCATGTGTGTATGGTATATTATGTGTATGGTATATTATGTGTATGGTATATTATGTGTATGGTATATTATGTGTATGGTATATTATGTGTATGATATATTATGTGTATGGTATATTATGTGTAAGGGATTGACGACAAGAATGTTCTTCGTGATAGCGGTGTTAACATACAGAATGTCTGGATATAGTTTAGTTACAGGTAAAAAGAAGTGACTGAGATGGCTACTAACTAGAGGATATCCTTGGGGACCAGAGACATAATCGTTCCAAATTAAGAGCGTGGATATTAAAGCTCAACGACTATCATTATGGCTTGCAACCTGGCACATGGAAGACTACACTGTAGATAAGAACTCATGCACTGACCCATTCTGGATCTAAATCCTATACACTTATCCACTGGTGTTTGATCGCACCACATCCCAACTCTACGAAAACAGACAAGCACTGATTGCTAGTCCGAGTACCATTCACTGAACAGTTCCATTTGGTAGTAGTTGTTAGAGCAGCTTGATGTAAGTACTGGACTTTTACTACTAGCTAGTGTAGACTGACTTTTACTACTAGCTAGTATAGACTGACTTTTACTACTAGCTAGTATAGGACTGGTCAAGCTGGGAAGCCTTGTACCAGACTCAGAAAGAGGTATTAACGTGCTTTACTTAGTGTAGTCACTGAGTATATTCTACTCTATTAAATGTCAGAGTATGAGTAAAGTATAGTGTAGTGTAGTAGTATATTATGGTATAGTAGTATGTTATGGTATAGTATGGTATAGTAGTATATTATGGTATAGTAGTATATTATGGTATAGTAGTATAGTATGGTATAGTAAAGGTCATTGTATGGTATAGTAAAGGTCATTGTATGGTATCCAGTCTATAGTATCCAGTCTATAGTGTCTTTCTAATAGTCAATATACAGTAGTCAATGGTCCCTATAGTATCTGTAGTAGTACTTAATTGCTTAATATTGATTACTAGCCTTGACTCTTTCTTGACTGTTTCTTGACCAATTCTTGACTACTTCTATATGAGTACAGTATAGTGTAGTATAGTATAGTATAGTGTAGTATAGTGTAGTGTAGTATAGTATAGTATAGTATAGTATAGTATAATGTAGTATGGTGTAGTGTAGTCAATGAGTATATTGTACTATCAAAGGTCAGTGTATGAGTACAGTACAGTACAGACAGTTTATATGGACGGACATGTTTACCTCGGAGCCAACTTTTACTCAAAGTCAAGATTGTCTTTGGCTAATTTACTGTCACCAGTCCCGGGTCTCTCTTCAAATAGTGTACTAGCAGTATCCCCTATAGTAGTGTTTTGTCTACGCTAGAGTCTATTGGCAACTCTACAGTATATGTATAGTAATGTAGTATACCTCTAATGAAGCCTATATATATTATGTAGTCTATAGTATGGTTTTCTGACCGGCCCGATACCAGACTGACGTCTACCAAAAGTGTTCTACCATAAGTTTTCTACCGTAAACCATATTTTTCTATCATAATTTTCTACCATAATTTTCTACCATAATTTTCTACCATATTTTTCTACCATATTTTTCTACCATATTTTTCTACCATAAGTGTTCTGCCTTTGCAGGCTTGGCATTAATGCTCTTTGAAAGCACGCCATGAAGTCGATCCGGTGTGACTTCCTCAAAGTGCATGTGCACAAGCTCTGTTCCACAAGAAGCAGTAATATCACATTTTGTTGTTCAATGGTAATGGTAATAATTCAAAGGCTCGTTCCAGATCCTCAAGAATTCTCCTGAGTGACTCTGGCCGGTCTTCTCTTTGGAGACTTCAAAGACCCCACCCTCTCGTTTATCTTCGTCAACGGCCCTTCCTTGTGGTAATCTCCAAGCAGGGAATACACTTCCCAACAGTGGTTGTGGCCGTGTTTCTTGGATGACCAAGGAATCTTGGACTCGATTTTTTTATTGTCCAAACGGCGTGTTTGGAGGAGGAATAATGGCATATCTAGTCTTCAATGGCGCAGCGAAGAACTCTTTGAATTCTTCCAAGGTTTCAAGTTTGGTGTAAGTAGTTCCGAATTTGAATTCAATTCTGCATTCATCTCCTCAAGCTCTCCACAGAACTGGAAACCTGAGTTGAACCTTGTCAAGTGGATGTCCTCGTCGCTGATATGTGCAGGGTAGTTGGAGCAGATTTGTTAGGAAACTCAGTAGATGTGTCTACACTATATTAACTCTACACTAGTCTATTACCATGTAGTCGACAGTGGTATACTTTACAGAGCATATAGTCAGCAGTAGTATACTTTACAGTATTACTAGAGTCTATAATATGTAGTGTACAGTATTATCCGCCTATATTTCTACAGCAGTCAATGGAGTCTTCGAAAAGGTGTCTCACTAGTCTAAGTATGACGTTTATTATGTACTCTACTAGAGAATCATGGTGGTATTTCTCCAAAGACTGTTGAGAGTTGTAATATACACTCCCGTAATCTGGAACAGTTATCACGTTACTTTCCAACAATTCACACAAGTGTGGTACTCCAGTGATCATCCTAAACGACTTATATTCTTATCTGTATCTAATATTATACTAGGAGATCCTTGTATCTTGACACTGCTGTTTCAATGATCTCCTATAAGGATATTCTCGTCCATTCTTATATGCTCCAGCTTTTCTCTCTCTTTAGTCTGTTACTGACATTATCTTCTCCAAGACAATGCCCAGACATTAGACGAGAGCTAGACGAACGCTAGACGGGAGCTAGACGAGTGCCAAGAGAGGCTCCGCCTCTCTTTGACAATACTCTTCATTGTTTCATCTGTATGCAGTCACATGAACGTGCAGTACACACAGGTGTACTGATTCCTCAAGTTCAACAAAGACCACTCACTAGAGTCAGAGAAGTGCACCAGACTGATACTGACTGATACTGACTGATACTGACTGATACTGACTGATAGTGATACTGACTGATACTGACTCTGAGGGTCTCTCTAACTCTAATATTAAATAGACTTTCTTTCCCACTGCCTGTATGATATCCATAAAGGCCACCGCGTGCAAACACGTAATGCGTGGAAAACATAATACGTGCAAAACATAATCTGCCGTGGAAAGTTTTTGCTTCGACCAACCTAGTGTACGCCTTGTCCTTTGAGGCTATATAAGCGTGTCGTGCTATGACCCATTTGAGCTTTTTATTTTCACCAGTATCTGCTTTGCTACCGCTCCAGACCTGGCCCCATCTCCCCATCATAAGACCTACTTACTACTCCTTTATAGCTACCACTGACCTACTAAGTACCGGACCAAATTACGACTCTGAGTTTTTACTGGGGTACTACTCCACTTTCGGTGAGAAGAGCACACTAGTACCTGACATTTTAGTAACTGACAGTTTAGTAACTGATATTTTAGTACGTGACAGTTTAGTAACTGATATTTTAGTAACTGATATTTTAGTAACTGATATTTTAGTAACTGATATTTTAGTACCTGACGTTTTAGTAACTGATATTTTAGTACCTGACATTTTAGTAACTGACATTTTAGTACGTGACAGTTTAGTACCTGACATTTTAGTACCTGACATTTTAGTAACTAATCCAACATGAACGATCTCGATATCACGCAGAAATACACTTCCAACTATAGCCAGAGCCAGTCATCACCGTACCGACACTCCAAGAAGCCCAGTGGAACGGCCATTTTCCGGTTCATGGGCCACAACAGAGAACTTTCCTTTAGCAGAAATACCAACGAAAATCTCCATAATATAAAACCTCTTACGGATACAGTCAAGTCCATTTCGCCCACGCAGCTAGCGAAATCGCAGAGACCCCAGCCGGTAATCTCCAATGAGCAGTTGGAGTATAACTTCAACCAGGAGTTGGATGAGTGCAAGCCAATTCAGCTCGTAGAGGAGGATGAGCACGAGGAACACGCCAAAAAGGAGCAGGATATCATCATTACCAACAACAACCCCAAATCATACAAATTCCGTTTAGTACGTGACAGTTTAGTACGTGACATTTTAGTACCTGACAGTTTAGTACGTGACAGTTTAGTACCTGACAGTTTAGTACGTGACAGTTTAGTACGTGACAGTTTAGTACTACATACCAATGAAGAGGGATACTTGATACCAATGAAACGTACCAGTAGTCAGTACTAATGGCTTTAGATAGTACTGGAAAAACGAATGTGTGCAAGTACTCTGGTAATAAATAGACCTTTAGTAGGCACTAGTGAGAAACATCAGGTCAAACAAGCACTTAGTCTCACTCCTTCACTAGTACTACTCCACTCTATTACTGGGGTAGTACTACTGACACTCTATTACTGGGGTAGTGCCATTACTGGAGCAGCACTATTATTTTCCTACACTACTACTACTACTGACTACTACTACTGACTGACTACTACCACTGAAATTTGGGGTGTTCTCGTGTTTCCAGTAAGCACGAAAGCTACATTGTAGACAACTGGACACACCCAAATGTACGATTTTGGATTTCTATTGAGATTCCTACAAAGCCGAAAAGCCACGTTTGAGCACATTCCGTTTTGCAATTGTTGGAGTCCAAAAATAGTGAGATTCAGGCTTTGACCAAGGAAAGCGAATCGATCTTAAAGAAATTGAGCGAGGAAAAGATTCGGACGCTCACTCCTTTGCAAGATTACCCATTATAGGAGCCGATCTGAGGCAGGACATCCAACTTATGACCAAACACGACATGGCTTGATTGCCTGGGTATATGGACATGACCAAAAATTACTTGAACTGATCAGAGTATGTGGTCCAAGAAGTTGCAGGTGAATAGCTCCATCTTCTACTCTGCACCTACTACCTACTCCATGTCTAGAGTCCATTTTTGTGCTGGTATTGGCTCATTTTGAGCGAGCAAATGAAGAAACATCTTTTTCATGATTGGCCAGGCTTTGACTATGATTGGTGTCATCTTGCTGAGTGATACTCTTCTGCACTGGGAACTGACCACTGGAAATTGACCACTGGAAACTGACCACTGGAAACTGACCACTGGGAACTAACCACTGACTCATACAAAGTACAGAAAATGCTTTCGAAAAATACAAAAGATAGAACACGTTCACTCGTAGTGTTTAGTATTGAAAAGTATGACAGCAACACAGCTCATGGTCGGTAATAAAATCCTAATGGTAGATTAGACTTCTAGCTGTTCAGTGACTGTATAGAGTATGTGGTAAGTAGTTTAAGGAAGTGTAGTGTCAACTACGGGTATGGTCCCGTTTTGAGGAACCTGTGGTTACAATTTTGGTTATTTCTAAAGCCCCAACTCTTACAAGTGCAGTATTTTAATGCAGCTTTGCACTCGGATACACCTTATTCAGTACTATATCCAAAGCCATTCCTGTCCTCTGGAAGTACTCTCATAGACTAACCACTACAAACCAGTCCACACTATGTAACTAGTCCACTCAAACTATAGAGCCCTAGTGCTACCATAGTGCTATTATGTACATATAATTAAAACTGTATCAAGCTGTAGATTGTTCACTACTAATAGGACGTCTTGAGATTGGTTCCTACCGATGGATGGTGTTGCAATATTAATGAGCTCAGTACGAGAAACCGTTCATTCAGGTAATGTATACGGTTTTGTTTGAAAAAGTCTGAGAATTTGAGCTGATTTGATGTGAATTTGACCTGAATTTGATCTGAATTTGATCTGAATTTGACCTGAATTTGAACTGAATTTGAACCGACTGAACTGACTGAGATGAAACTACCATGTGTTGGATTTTAACTGACCTCTCTAATCGAAAGGCTAAAAGAATAATATAAGTGCTCGAGGATAGTGTGAACTTCTGGATGTTCCCAGTGGTGCACTTGAGAAATAATATGGTGAGATCCAAGTATACGACTCTTTAGAATCATGCACAGTACGGAAGAGTACTTTGTTGTTAGGATCCATTGAGGTGTTCAGTGCTGAAGATTGTTTATGGCCACTATTGTACTATTGATACTCTACTTTTACTGTTTACCATATACTCTAAGCACCCTCTATTTCCTACTTACACTGACCACTTACACTGACCACTAACACTGACCTCTGACTGTCTACCCTATTCTACTACTGTAAGTTTGGAAGACCACAGTAGACTCTCTAGTATATGGGTGTAGTAGTAGTAGAAGAAGTGGACTCTATACTACTACACTCTATACTACTGGACCCCTGGAGTCTTTTCCTGGTGATGGTATGGTCAAGATTATCCCATGACTGGATTACACCATCCTATGATTTGACTATGATCATGTGCTATGTTCCGAGGCTGGAAAAGGGACTGACTGTGACTACAAAACACGGTACTATGGACTATGCTGGAATATGCTGGACTATGGTACTCTTGCTGAAGACTATGATTGTGGTCTAAGTCTATGGAGTCTAACTGATTCCTTTATGGTTTGTGATGTTCTATCTGAGGAAACGTGTTGAACTTGCAACACATTCTATACTATAATTACACTGTACGCTGTAGTACTCCACGTTTACTATTTCTCTGCTGGTATTATACTACTGACTACCCCTATACCATTATTATACCAAAGACCCCTATAATATTATTATACTACTGACAACTACTGCATTTAGACTACTGAATACTATCTACTTACTATTCACTGTCCTCTGTACTACTTCTCTGCTATTGTACTTCTCTGCTATTGTACTTCTCATATTATACTGACTACTCTACTATAAATGCTGCCCTGTATCAGTAGTCAACAGCTGTACAGTACGTCTAGAGTGTGTAGAGTATAGATTATGTAGAGACTGTAAACAGTGGAGTTTATTTCTGTAGAGTAATAGACTGTGTAGAGTATGTAGAGTATGTAAATTATATAGAGTAATAGATTATGTAGAGTATCCGTAGAATATATAGATTATGTAAATTATATGGAGTATTACATTATTTAGAGTATGTCTTTTACGTAGAGGACGTGGACTGTGACTGTAGACACTGACTGGGATACAATGGGAAGATAGAGCATGGAGACAAGTGACGTTGTGGTGGATATGCATGTTCTTTCGGGTCGTGCCGGGGAGAAAATTCCGCTGGTGGTTACCGAATAAACGAAGTATACTTCAAATAATAGGCGAAAATATGGGCTGAACCTTGGCTTTGGATATCTGGTTAATAATGTGAATCCCCTCGGTTTGGCTCACGTGACCCGCTGGTGCTGAGGCTTTCCCAGCAACGACCGCTCGGCATGTACACAGGACCGGCCTCAACATTCTCCCAAACGGATACTCTATTTTTTCTTTTTGGGATGATATCAAACAAAACCAGTCAATGGGGGATGTGTGTCGGTACTGCATCTACGATACCGGCTCTGCACTCAGACCTCGGACCTGTACGCAAGCCCCGGATCTCACTCTCTGCCCCACATCCCCCCCACGAGCCCCGAGCTCCCTGAAAAAGTCCTGAGACTAGCACTGCAATTGCCCAGGGATAAAACAAGTGTAAATTACAGCTTTCGCCGAGCTCGGAGCGAAACCGGCCAACTTTCCTCGAAGAAACCACGAATTAATGTTGTGTGCAGGTGTCATGCATGGTGTGTATGTGACCTGCATGTGCATATGTGCAGTCCCTTATAGTTAATTTCATGGCCGACCTATTCTTCGTGATTACATAGGCCAAAAAAATAATACTCTAAAGTGTCTAGGATCCTGCATGCACATTGTGTCTCTGTAATTAATGTGCCTTAAAAAAGCGTCACCAGGCCTCTACTTGCATACCAAAACAGACCCCCAGTTTTCAAGGAGGAAGTTGTTCCCGAGAACCCAAGATCTTCCGTAAGTGATCGCCACGATTTCCCAATTCGACACCAAGAGATTCACCAGGCCCCCGATTCCATCCCAGTGCCTTCCTATGATTGGCCAGAGGCCCCCTGATCATGTAAGCCCAGTCACATGGTCCCCCATCTCATCCTTCGGGTCACATATCACATGACAAAACCTAAAGCCACCATTAGCATTTGCCCACATCTTAGACCCACAATCATTAGCCTAGGATTATCTGAACTCTGAATTAAAACCCTATTTCGGCGTAATGCCGTAAAGGTCTCCAGCACCATAGTCATCAGTCCCAGTCATCCAGTCTATGCGAGTCATCCACATCACAATCTTCCACATCCGTCACCACCACAAACAAGTCACCCCCAACAAAGCCAATTGATTCAATACCCAATTCATTGGAGTAAAATGATTTGATCTTTTGAAGTGTATGTGCCAAAAACCATTCAAAAGGTCAAAAGTTCAAAAGTTCAATCAAAAGTTCAACAAAGTCATTCAAAGGATCAAGCAGTCGATCCTAAGTTGATCCTTCTTTTTCTCGCACCAGTGGAGCACACACAATGACAAGCGGAACCCAAAGGATCTGGTAGCTCCCGAGTCACGAGCCCCAGCATCCAGGCACGACACCAGCGCAGAGGCTGGGATGAGCACGCCCAAGGTTAAAACTCGCACCTTGTTTTGGAGAAGCGCATCAATCGGACCAAGAAAAAAAAACGCCCCTTTCGTCGCATGGGGCCGAAGGCCTTGTTGCATGTTCCAAATACGGATGCATTAAGCGAGAGTGCAATTGGCCAAAAAAAAAAAACCATTGCCTTGTACCTGGGCCCCGTCCCAGCTCTTGATAAGGCATGACGTCCTAGTGCTTACCCACCTGCACAACACCGCTTATCTTGCATCCCGCGCCCACTTCTCAGCGCACTCCACCCTTTAGGAGCATATATATATATATATATATAAAGCACATTCTCTTCCATGAGACCAAGGGTCCCAAGGCATTTTCCCCCTCCTCTCCACTCTCCCCCTCTCCACTCTCCACTCTCCACTCTCCCCCTCTCCTCACCATCCTCCTCCTCTTCGCTCAACCATGTCTAGTAGCTCGCTCAAGGAAAAGCAGCTGTTCAAGGTGGATGTGGAGCAGTTGGCTCTGCCCAACAGCAAGTTAATTGCATCCAATGCAGACGACTTCGACGATTGCTTCGATGCAGAAAAATATGGTTCCACCAAGCGTAAGTTGCTGACTCGGCACGTATCGTTGATGATCATTGGCCAGAGTATCGGAACGGGTCTCTATGTGGGCTTAAAGACTCCGTTGATGACCTCGGGCTCGCTCGCCCTCTTCATTGGCTTCCTGATCTATGCCGTGACCATGGTGTACCCTTTGATGTTGGCTGTGGGCGAGATGTGCACGTACTTGCCCATCAAGGGCTCGTTTCTCCACTTTGCTGCACGTTGGCTCGACCCCGCCATGGGCTTTGCCGTGACCATCATGTACCTCTACACCTCGCTCATGTTCATCTGCGTGGAGGTGGTGGGTTTTGCTACGGTCATCAGCTACTGGACCGATGCGTCGCCGGTTATCAGCCACTGGACCGATGCGTCACCGGCCATCTTCATAGCCATATGCCTCTTGTCCATCTTGTTCTTCAATGTCTTTGGTGTCAATTGGTATGGCGAGATCGAGTTCTTCTCGTCCGTCTTGAAGGTCGTCTTGATTGTGGGCTTGATGTGCTTCTCTCTCGTGGCCATGTGTGGAGGTGCTCCCAATAGAGAAGCCTATGGCTTTCGGCACTGGTCTGAGGGTGGCCTTTTCAAGGAATACTTGGTCGCGGGGAACACTGGAAAATTCTTGAGTGTGTGCAATGTCATGATCTATGCTGCTTTTGCCTGTGGTGGAGCTGATATGCTTGGTATGATTGCTGGTGAAGTGGCCCAACCGAGAAAGAATATCCCTTTGGCGGCCAAGAGAACGTATATCCGAGTATACCTCTTCTATATCGGTGGAATTTTCTTCATGAACTCGTTGTGTGCATCCAATAACCCTGTTTTGGTGGCCTCGGCCGAATTATCCGGTGCTGCCTCGTCGCCTTGGGTCATAGGCATCAAGTCCGTGGGTGTGCATGGCTTGGACTCGTTGGTCAATGCGGTGGTTATGACTTCTTCTTGGTCCTGTGGAAATGGCTTCACCTATGGAGCTGCCAGAAGTGCATACTCTGCAGCCTTGGCTGGCTACTTGCCCCGGATCTTCTCCAAGTGCTTGAAGAACGGATGCCCAATTGTGGCAGTGGGATTCTCCATGCTCATCTCGTGCCTCTCGTTCTTGAGTGTCTCCAAGCAAGGTAACAGGGCTTTCAGCTGGTTCGTCAACCTCGCCACCACCGGAATCTTGTGCACATATGTGATTATCTGGATGTGCTACTTCAAGTTCAAGAAGGCCGTCAAGGTGCAGAACTCTGACCAACAGGACGACAAGTTCTATAAGATCCCTAAGTACTTGACTCCGTGGGCCTGTTATTGGGGTTTCTTCTTGAACATCATCGTTCTTGTGTTCAATGGCTTCTGGGTGTTTTTCCCTGGCAACTTGGACGCATCCAACTTGTTCACCTCGTATTTTGCGCCCATTTTATGCATCATGCTCTATTTCGGCTGGAAGTTCTATAGGAGAACCCATTGGAGGTCGGATATGGAGGCCGATATCACCACTGGAAAGGACGAGGTTGATGAGGAGGAGGCCATCGAGCTAGCCCAATTAGAGGCCAATCCCCGCAAACTGGGGAAGCTCTGGGCCGTGCTTTATAAGCTCAACGATGTCCTCCTCAGCTAGGCCAACCCATCCTCCACTTCTTCATAATGTATCTTTCAATATCATAATCAACTTTCGTTCTATCACATCTCCAATAGCTTTTTATTGGTTCACTTGACGTAGATTGGGAGACGATTCCACGCCAATGGCTATCAACGGAATATTTCTGGATAAGGTAGTCTCCTGCATCTAGAATTTCCTGGTATTTTGCAGTTCTTAACAGCTGAATTCCTCAATTTCTTTTTAAATTGCTTTCCAGGTTCCCATTCAATTGCTTGTAATGTATCCAAGAGCACATCCATTCCAAATTTATTTTCTGATTTTCTTCATTTCGTTTCTTTCCTTTCCTCTGTTAATTCCTCTCGAAATTCCTTCTCTGATTCCGTCCCTAATTCCTCAATTCCTCTTTCCTTTATCGTATTTCTCACTTTCTCTCATTCCGCTTCTTATTTTCCCTATTCAATTCCTCTTTCTGTTTCTTCGTCTTTCGGGATCTTGAAATATCCAATTTGCAAATATCACACCATCACCAAAATAGTCGTCCACTCTTCCGAAATCAATGAGACTCCAGGGGAGGTGGGCACAGGATGGTTATCGGTTACCCACGTGATTTCCTCCCATCACCCTTGATACCTTTGAGATCCTGCACATACACATGGGTTTTGGCGGAGTACCTGCATCCAGTACATGACGCTTCCGATGAGCCTTTTCTCCATCCTCTTCAGATGTCTTCCACTAGCGATGCCCACTTAGTCAATGGGACTTCTCTAAATATGAAGCTGCTCAGTTTGGGCCAACATAATAAAGACTCCACTTCTCCTGTATCCAACACCACTCCAAAATATCCAGCCTCTTCTGATCCACAAGACCTCTTGGAAAGCCTAAGCCGCTACTTCGAAGTCGGCACCACCAAGTACGGAGGCCGTGGGTGTTTTGCCCTAGCGGATATACCATCCGGAACAGTTCTTCTCCGAGCTCGTCAGCCAGTTGGAAGTGCAGTGGTCCGGCCATTTCGGAAAGAGGTCTGCACATGGTGCTTCCAGTATCATGATGGAAAAACCCTCAAGTTCCGCATCGAAGGCAAGGTATACTTTTGCTCGCAGGAGTGTTTGGATGCTTTTGGGGA
The DNA here is from genome assembly GCA_002374735.1 of Metschnikowia sp. 13-106.1. NCBI lineage: Eukaryota > Fungi > Ascomycota > Pichiomycetes > Serinales > Metschnikowiaceae > Metschnikowia > Metschnikowia sp. 13-106.1. Next base: position 20,914 of record NLAL01000202.1, read on the forward strand.
TTATGATGCGGAATCCGTACTCTCAACCTCACTCTGTGCACTCGAAACCTTATACTTGCAGTGTGAAGGAGACGATGATTATCCAGAAGATACCTCCAACTTGGAGCAGGAATGGGCAGCAGTGACCGAATGGGAAAAGAAGATTTTTTCCATGAAGGCTTCCAAACGAAGGAACTTATACCCCAAAGTGAACAAGGACGACTATGCCGAAATCCGCTATGTTCTTGGAGTGCTTTATACGCAGTATAAAACGTCACTTTCTCGAAGTCAAGAGCCAAAACCATCAGAAACTCTGCAATCAGAGGTGTTTGAAGAGCAGCTTTTTTACCTTCTTCAATCTTCCGAGCAGGAAAAAGTCCAGAAATACCCGTATCTTGGCCGCTCATATATCAACATCTATAAGCTCGTGCGCCTAGCAAGTGCCCCGCAATTGTTACGCTATGTCAACACACAGAACATACGAGACATCATTGGCCGCAACCTCACCAATGCCTTTGGAATATGGTCTCCAACCACACAGCCGGGTGAAGAACGGGAGTTCTTTGGATTCGGTGTATACCCTCTGGGCTCCTTTTTCAACCACTCATGCGCTCCCAATGTGGAGAAAACCCGGACGGGAGCCAGCTATGAGTTCCGAACAAGCTGTGCGGTCCTAAAAGGGAACGAGTTGTGTATCAGCTATGGCGTGAGTGATGAAGATGTTGTTGAAAGAAGAAACGTATTGTCGGAATGGTTTTTCTGTTGTGGCTGCCTGCGATGCATACAAGAGGCAGTTGAGTAAGGGAACGGAAGGAACTCAGAATCATATATATGTTCCTTTTCTGGAGCGTTTTCCCCCTATTTCGTCCAAAATCTCATAATTCCGTCAAACCCCCGCAAAATTCCGTCAAAAACCGCTAAAACTTTGACCAATTCGTCCAATTTGTCATTTTGCATTATATAGATAGACTGGCTGAATATATATACCTGCATATAGCCTTCCTCATGGTCTTGATTAGTAATTAATTTTCCAAATCACAATTCAACTTTTATACATATTTTTAGGGTGTATTCAAAAAGTAGCTGTAAAAATTAGGGTGGGGCGAAAGTGCGCAAATTTATATGCGGATGCGAGTTGGCTGCAAAACAGCTTAAGCCCCTGAACCCCACTTTTAAATACTATATAAACGGCGGATCCGCGAAACAAAAAAAGCAGTCTTTTTTAATCATTTGGTTCTAAAGCTTCTGTATGACGCAGTCGTGGCCACTACTGCTCTTTCATGAATATACTGTGACCATTGACGTGGTTGAAGCAGGTACTGAATTCTATTCATTCATGATTCATGAACTAGTGAAGAATTAGATTATTGGCTAATGAAATCACTTGAACTATCGATTCATTGTATTATGGTTGTTAGTATTGAAAATTGGGTCGTTGTTCGCTCAATATATGAATACTGAACTAATGGAGTATCCGATAATTAACTGCTGAGTATTGATTAATGGATTATTTACTTATTCGGTTTATGGAATTCTGCATAACTGGATGGTTGGATCATTGGATTTTGGATTTGTGGGATGTTGAATATTGGTTTGAATCACTGAACTATTTGATTGTCTATATAAAGAACCATTTGGTCTATCAAGCTATTGGATTATTGATTAATGATTATCGATTATTGAATCAACACCTGTGGACTATTTACTTGATTCTAAATGGACCTGGGTTGGATCGAAAGGCCCGAATACCTGCTTGAACTGCTCACACTCTTGGGTTTCTAATGCCTGAGACTGCCTGCATCTGTCCCACTTAATTCTTTTTGGCATCCTCAACAATATGGCCATGACCCTTCTGGGCAACTGCAAATCCACGGGTCCGTGTAGAGCTGAAACTAGCAGAAGCTTTTTGTTGTTGATATAGATGGAGAATTGGAGACTATCTCCTTCATACAGTTTGTCGTGGTCCTGTTTGAAGTGCAACTCGCTGTTCCTGGGGAAATTGTCGTTGTGGTACTGGACCTTCTCGTCCAAAACAGCCTTGAAGTCTGCAGCATCCGGGCCCAAAATACCTCTTGGAACAGGAATAAACTGGATATGGTAGTGCACATTGTCATCTCGATTGAAGTCAAAGAACACCACATCGTGGTCGTGGGCATCGAACATGCGGACAAGGCTGTTTGTGAAATCCGCTATTTCTTTGACTAGGCTTAGGTCAGCAAAGGCTAATTTTGGACGGTGGTCGATGGGAATTATGATTCCGTGGCCCGCCATTCCCAACGCCCTGCTCTGACGGGTCAAGGGCCCTTTTGCTATGGTGACATATGAGAATTGGCCAATACTCACGATCATGTGACTCTCCAACTTGGGGTTTGCAAGACAGAAAAAACACTCCAAGGGCAGAACATGGCGGGGACCTCTTTCTTGCACACGGGCCTGTTTATCCTGAACAAACTCCGGTTCCTCCCTCTTACGTTTGGCGACCTCATATGGATTTGAGCCCTCTTTGGGCTCATCGGCGGAATTGGAGATCAGGAATGCATAGAACCATTTCTCCCCCGAACCTTCTTTCGCTAACGAAATAAAGCGACACACGCGTTGGGGAGACCATGAAAAGGGAGCTCGTTCGTACCAACGGCCCCCGGCACCAGCAGAGAAATGGTACCGAGGCTGGAGCTGCTTGGCTACAGGATCCAAAAGACGGTTGGCCACCAAAGAGAGTTTTTCCTGTGCTGCAATTGCCGAAGGCCAGTGGTAGGTAAAGAGGACATCTGCAAGCACATTTGTCTCGAGGCATTGTTTGTCCTTTTCGGCCTTGACTGAGTCATCTATGAAGGCCAAAGTGATATTAGACGGAAGACGCAAGAAGGCGGGGCTGGAAGCAGGGGCATGTATGCAAGTATAGTTCGGTGCGATGTCCAGGAACTGGCCTTCTTTTCCTTGGTCGGCGAAGAAGTATGTGGGTGCCGTGGGCAGGACTTTTGGTGGGGTGGGAGGGAGTCGAGGGCCGAGCAAGACTACGGCCAGCAAGGGCCCAATCTTGGCGTTCTGCTTATTGGCTTTCTGGAGGATCTTGTTCAAATTGGCCTCATTGGGATACAACACCAATATTTTGTCCATGGCGGAATTGGGACCAGATTGGGAATGCTTGTGATGATGAGAAGAGTGGGAATATGCAGTGCGCAGCAGTACAGTGGAGCAAGGTGGAACGGTTCAAGCCAGTGATCGAGTCAAAGCGGACTTTCGGAATTTTGGAAATCCACTGAAAAAAAAAGGAGACTGGGGGATTTTTTGGAAGAGCCAAGAATTGGTTATATTCAAGGACTCATCTTTTGATGGATGTTGGATGAGGTATGTTTTGCAGCTGCCAGGCAGTGGATACTCAGTCAAGCCAGGAATTGCTCAACTGGATCAGCCAATAATTTAAAGAAAATTAGCGTTATTGTTTCACTGGAAGGCTACAGTGAAGAATTATTTTTCAGGTGTGGAAATTGGTGGGTACTGAAAGGTACTATGAGAGAAAAACTTACCGAGGGTTTGAAAAATTACCTTACCAGGGATTGCCTTATTGGTAAATACCTTATGGGTGACTATCCCTAGAGATTACTTACTGCGTACCATTTGAGAGATTACCTTATTTAAGGATAAGCTGATTTAAGGATTACCCATTGAGCAATTACGTTATGAACGATTATCTTGTCAAGAGGTACTTCTGAAATATTGCAGTGAGAGACTTACTATGAGAGACTTACTATGAGAGACTTACTATGAGAGACTTACTATGAAAGACTTACTATGAGAGACTTACTATGAGAGACTTACTATGAGAGACTTACATTCAAAGATGACTTACTGAAAGGTGACTTATTCTGAGATATTGATAAGATGATTACCATGGGATGTCTTCATTGAGAAATTGCCTATTGAGAGATTGTTCATTGAGAGGTTGCTTATTGAAATTTACCCTCTTGAAGAATTATCTTCTTTCATAATCGCCTTATGAAAATAACTTATTGAGAGCTGCTATTGAAGAGTTTTTCATAATTTCTTGTTCAGAAACATATTGGGATAGAGATTGAGACTGACACTGAATGATAAAGTCTATTTCAATACCACTCTATGATTTGCTCTCTCCACGCTTTACACAGTTGTATGGCTATAGCCTTATACGGTACATGGTTAAGAGTATATGGTGTATGGACATTGCTATACTGCCCATTCAGCCTATACATTTGGTCTAGACCATCTACAGTCTATAACTCTAGAGTCTACTCCATTCTGTCTACTATTATATATAGTGTATGGTGGATGATCCATTGTCTATTGTCCTAACACATTGTTCATTGCCTATTGTGGTTGTGTGATTGGTGTGACTGTGGTGCTGTGCCCAGTGGGTTAGGTCTGGTGCCCTAAGAAGCACGTGGGGCGAAAGGGCGCGGGGGAGCAAGGGACCCGTGCACCATGCACTATCTGCCGTCCGCGCGCAGCGTTCATCTGCAGGCCTGAAAATTTTGTCTGGTGGCCCTGAGAAAAGAGAAAAAATCTCGCTCTTTCGACCTACACCAACAACTATACATCAAGATGGGTAAATCGTATGTACACCCACACAAGGCCGGGCATAGCCAAGCCACCAGAGTCCATCGGAGGCTCAATTAAAATTGGAATACGTGACTTCAAGTATCGTCTTGAAGACCACGACCATTATGAGATTACTCAAATGTTTGAGAATTCGATGAGAATTGGGATTTTAACTGATACTAACCTATAGTCGGGGATACAGATCGGGTACGCGTTACATGTTCCAACGTGACTTTAAAAAGCACGGAGCCATTCCTTTGTCGACGTACTTGAAGACCTACAAGATCGGAGACATTGTGGACATCAAGGCCAACGGATCCATCCAAAAGGGTATGCCTCACAAGTACTACCACGGAAAGACCGGTATCATCTTCAACGTGACCAAGACCTCCGTGGGTGTGATCATCAACAAGGTGGTTGGCAACAGATACATCGAGAAGAAGGTCAACTTGAGAGTGGAGCACATCAAGCACTCTGCTTGTCGTCAAGAGTTCTTGGACAGAGTCAAGTCCAACGCTGCCAAGAAGTTGGAGGCCAAGCAGAACGGCACCCAGGTTTCCCTCAAGAGACAACCTGCTCAGCCAAGACCTGCCAAGGTCGTGTCCTGTGAAGGAAACGAGCCTCAGACCTTGGCTCCTGTTGCTTACGAGACCTTCATCTAAGCCGTATACTTAATATACATCATCGTGTACAGTTCTAGTACAAGATAGTAATGGGTAGTACCAGACAATAACGGTAGACTGGGCAAGAGTGACTAGCCAGTATTTAGTACTAGACAGAATACAGTGGTTCTACTAGGTAGTATTACTAGGCAGTACCAGCAGTGCCACACATTACAGTAGTACTATGAATTCCATCAGTGGTTTTTTTTTTCGGCTTTAATATAAATGGATGTAGAGTATATGTAGCATCTATAGGACCTTACCTAATTTCTACTGCGTCCTCTATACTATGACCACAATGTATAGTGTGTAACTAGTATATATCTAGTATGTAGTATCCTACAAGTGTATTTCTGGTATATGTAATATTTCTGTATTATTCTGTATTATTCTATTATTCTGTATATTAAGTACTCATAGTTGCCGTACAAGACTATGTCTACTCAGTATTATGGTATACTAATATGTAGCCTGAGTAGTAGCTTTCGTACTTCTACTCTCTAGAACCCCGAGAATACTGTATCTAGTCTTTCCTATTCCTCTATATACTGCTTCCACTACTATTACCACTATGACCACTATGTCTTCTATGACTATTATGTCTTCTATGACCACTTTGACTACTATGACCACTATGACCACTATGACTATTATGACCACTATGACTATTATGTCTTCTATGTCGTCTATGTCTTCTATGACCACTGTGTCTTCTATGTATGATGTAATAGTATTTAGAAGTGTAGTGTACGATAAATAACGACTTAAGATAGTAAATGAAGTAGAGACTTTAGAGTAGATCTACCCTGAGAAGACCCGAGGCACCATGTGACTATGTCTACTTTCTACTGCGTAATTTTGAAAGGTCTAGACAGTAGATAGTACTAGACAATAGTTAAGACTAGTAGTACTAGACAGTAGATAGTACTAGACAATAGTTAAGACTAGTACTAGACAGTAGATACTACTAGAAAATAGTTAAGACTAGTAGTACTAGACAGTAGATACTACTAGACAGTATTAGCACAGTGGATGTCAGATTTATCATCTTCTTTGGCCTGTACGCCCAAGACGCATAGACTTCTAACGGGCTTAAACGAAGACCTAACGAGCCATATTCTAAACGGCTGTAACGAGTAGCTAGCAAAAGCATTGTCGAAATGGATCCTCCTAGCAAAAGTCGTATATCTCGGTGGTAGTCTAATTCAACGCTGCTTTTCACTTCGTAATTAATATAACATACACCATAGTCATAAACACCTTACTACTACTACTACTACTACTACTACTACTACTACTGGTAATATGTAGATATCTGGTTTTCTGTAGACGTCTGCTCTTCAGGTTTCTGAAATAATAGGTCTACTAGAGCCAGGGCACTCATGACTTCATGGTCTATGTCGTGATCCACAATGGTCAAACACCCATATATACTAAACCACTATATGTTTAGTATTATAGTACTACATTAAACCACTATATGTTTAGTATTATAGTACTACATTAAACCACTATATGTATTATAGTACTATAGTACTATAGTACTACATTAAACCACTATTTAGCCAGTTCTACCGTGGTCCAAACCTGGAGCACGAGTTCATGCCTCCATTTCAAGGTTATGCATTTAAGGAGCTTGTTTCAGAGGAGGTGGTCCTTTTGATACCAAAAGTTCTGGGTTTGTACCGGGGCCTAGACCCACATGACAATACTAACATCCAAACTCCCAGTGAATCTGAAACGCTTGCGGAAGCACTTCCTAAGATCTCCCTCGAAGAAAGGGCGGACTAGAGTGACGAGAAGAAAAGATGAAGGTCAAGGGGTAGTGATTCTATAACTAGGCTTATTCATAGACAATGAAACAGCTATTTTAAGCTATTTCAAGCTATTTTAAGATATTTTAAGCTATTTTAAGCTATTTTGAGCTATTTTGAGCTATTTTGAGCTATTTTGAGCTATTTTAAGCTATTCTAAGCTATATTTTAAGCTATTTTAAGGTGCAGTGACAAACCTCTCCACATTTCATCCTGGTTCCTCAGGTTGATTTCATCTGGGATTTTGTCCAATGAGGGTAGGGGAGGTCCCATTATTGATATTAGACAGTTATTTTCAAACACCTCAGTACGGCACTATTGAAGGTGGAGCTATCACTATAAGACTGCATTGTAAGCTACTTTATATTTTAATTATAGTAGTCTAAGTACTCACATCTAAACTACACTACTTACTACTACTACTTACTACTTACTACTACTACTTACTACTTACTACTACTACTTACTACTTACTACTACTACTTACTACTTACTACTTACTACTTACTACTTACTACTACTACTTACTACTTACTACTACTACTACTACTTACTACTACTACTACTACTTACTACTTACTACTACTACTTACTACTACTACTACTACTACTTACTACTTACTACTTACTGCGTCTCTGCTCCCGTCATAGATCCCGAGAGCTCAGCCTCCGTGGCCCTTGTCTGATATAAGAGATAACATAATGAAGTTGGCCAAAGACCAGCACGGGTGTCGCTTTCTACAAAAGAGAATCGATGAGCATCTGGTGCCCAATTCTCAGGCCAGACTCGCCAACTTCGCCATTATTTTCGAGCCGATCGAGGACCATTTGTACGAGTTGATTATCGATCCCTTTGGAAACTACTTGATCCAGAAGTTGATTGATTACTGAGATGAGTCGATTCTTAACAAGTTCATGGAAGCCTTGAGCTCGAACTTATTTCAGATCTCCATCAATCAACACGGGACGCGTGCGTTACAGAAAATCATTGATAAGTTGTCGAACGATTACCAGTTGGCGCTTTTGGTCCGGGGTCTCTTGAACTTTATCATTGAGTTGATCAAGGACTTGAACGGAAATCATGTCATTCAAAAGATCTTGAACAAGTATTCCCCCGAAAATTGTCAGTTCATATATGATGCAATTACCCGAGATTTAATGGTAGTTGCTACTCATAAGCATGGCTGTTGCGTGTTACAAAAATGCTTGAATCATGTTAATGAATCACAACGTGTGAAGTTTTCCATTGTCATCTTAGCTATTTTAAGCTATTTTAAGCTATTTTAAGCTATTTTAAGCTATTTTGAGCTATATTTTAAGCTATATTTTAAGCTATTTTAAGCTATTTTAAGCTATTTTAAGCTATTTTAAGCTATTTCAAGCTATATTTTAAGCTATTTTAAGCTATTTTAAGCTATATTTTAAGCTATTTTGAGCTATTTTAAGCTATTTTAAGCTATTTTAAGCTATATTTTAAGCTATATTTCAAGATAATCCCGAACTTCGAGACGTTACCATTCCTCAAAAGATTCCCAATTCTGTAAATTACCCTGTGAGGAAGTGTAGACAATCTCGATTAGTAGATTGCACATTAGGGTATTACACATAGTACAGTATGTTTACAGTATGTTTACAGTATGTTTACAGTCTGTTTAGTACAGTCTGTTTAGTACAGTCTGTTTAGTAGAGATCAAAAACTGGAGAGTACAGAAAAAAGCCATTTCAGAAACTAGAGTATGTACTACTACACTACTACACTCTATACTACTACACTCTATACTACTACACTCTATACTACTACACTCTATACTACTACACTCTATACTACTACACTACTTGTTATAGTCAGACTTTCTATAAATTCTGCGGTGAATTCTTCTGTGAATTCTTCTGTGAATTGTCTGTGTCAGTGCTTCAGATCTTCTCTGGAATCCGATTCTGTAGAATTAGCATCTTTGGTTTTTCTAGACTCGATTTTGTAGACTTGTCATCGTTGGACTAGTCAACTCTGGCTTTCTGGTGAGCTGTAACTCGGAATCTAATACTAATACTAATACTAATACTAATACTAATACTAATACTAATACTAATACTAATACTAATACTAATACTAATACTATAATAATACTAATACTAAGACTAATACTAATACTATAATAATACTAATACTAATACTAATACTAATACTAATACTAATACTAATACTAATACTAATACTAATACTAATACTAATACTACTACTCCATTGCTATACGACAACTAACTCTCTAGTGCTATGCCATCAACCTATGAATGACAAAGAGGACATTAGTACTGGCCATAGAAACTGGTCATAGAAAGTTGCGGTGAACTTGCCGTGGACGAACATTGGTTGCATTCACTTGGAACCAGTGTCTTTCCGGTAGAAGCGGGGAACTGACGTACTATACAGCTTTCACTTGAGTATGCACACGATCATTGGGAAATATAAGAAACTCGATCATTGGGAGATGAGAAACTCGATCATTGGGAGATATGAGGAACACGATCATGAGGAAATATGAGGAACTCGATCATGAGGAAATATGAGGAACTCGATTGGGTTATACCTATTCCCTTCTGAATGATTTGAACATTGGAATTTCTTTGAAACGAACAAGTCGAGCTGGGAAAAGGATGCATGGATGCTCGAAAAGTGGTGGTATCTGGAGACATCTGGCTTGATAATATGAAACAGACAACCCGTTTACCTGGTCCATTCTGCTGTGAATCACTGGAGCCTTCTGGACAGAATTCATAGATAGATATAC